>JAPQRN010022072.1:0-26586 GCA_037367275.1 Coranthus polyacanthus | reverse complement strand
CACCCTTGGACAGTCTAGGGAACACAACAATCTACGTTATCATTTAGGTCTGAACGGTTATGTGATTTTTTAAATGCAACAAAAGACATGAGTGTAATCAAAACAAACCGTAAGAAACAAACATGGATGTGTTTTCTTAAAAATTCATTTCAGTATACTTTTAAAAACAACGTATTAGTCTATCATCGGTTTAGGGAACAGCTGGATATGGCTTAGTCTGTTTTCTGTCACATTCTTGAATTTCATCAGTGGATACATAACATACCAAGCAGAGAGACCGATACACAAAGCCTGGCTGTATTTTAGTCTTGCCTAACAAAATTACAAACCCTCCATCACGTCTTTACCTTGATAGAAACAAAACAAAAAAAAAAAAAAAACAAACAAAAAAAAAAACAAACATCAGACCTAAAACGTGAACGACAGCTCGAGATGTGGCATGCTAAGAACGTCACCATCAACAGGTAGGATGAAGGAGGGAGAGGAGGTAGTCCTATAACAGTCATACGTGTGTTGAGTCTCCACTGTGACAGTAAGAGATTGAATCTCTCTCGCTCTCAAAAAAAAAAACCAAAAAAAAAAAAAAAACCCCAAAAAAGCAAAAACAAAAACAAGCCACTGCCATCGCTCCAGACAGTTGAGTCAGAGGATAGAGCCACAGGGCGGAAAACATCTCACAGCACCACAGCATTTATCGACAGGGTGACCTTTAAAATACTGCGAGTAAAAGCAGAGAACATGTTAATGCAACTGAGGTTACAGAAAACTACCACAATGCTTTTGACCACCTTCCCCTTCACTTCCTCGAACCCGTACAAACACAAGAGGTGCATGAAGTACACTTGAAGTGTGTCACAGGTGTCTCAGTGGAGAAAACCTTTAAAACCGGTGCAGGTAAACTGTCCTGTGATATCTTCTTTTTTTTTCTTTTTTTTTTTTAAGGAGAGAAATCAAATATGAGAAACAGTTAAAACCTAAGGCTGTGATGATGTGAATTTAAAATAAAAAAAAAAAAAGCACACAAAAGATTTTAAAAAGAGAGGACGTTTCATTTGCTTTTGTTTTCAAATTTCCCTGCGTGAACAGTATAAACCCTGGCATGGGGGGGCTGAACCAAAGAGTTTGTGCGTCACTTGGTAACTTCAGTACTGTATATGTAAAATAAATGGCACTTAACACTAGGAATATCTCATAACTGTACAAATTGTGTCCAGATGAGGAGGCTAGATGTAGCTCCTCCACTAGACGATAACAGGTCAGAGGTCAGACTGTCACAACAGCTCCTAGACGGGATCGAGGCAGGCCGGCTCAAGCCGACGCCGCCACGGACCAAGGGTCATAGAAAGATGGCTTTATTTGTCACCACAAACTCCGTCGGATGCTGAGGAATTTGCCTTTAAGCAGCTTTAAGGTTGGTCTGCACCTGCTCGAAGCGGCTTCGTCGTCGTTCACCAAAATGTGATTGTCGCTTTGAGTGTGGTAGCGCTAAAGAATATCGGTGGCAAGACCAGAATAAACAGAAAGGTGTTCGAGGAGACTTCCACAGTGGGCTTTCTATGCTCTGTGTTCTTGAGTCCATTCTTCACCTGCCATGGAAACATTGATTCTTAAAAATGCCATTGTGAACAGACTGACAGCTAAGTGCTTAACATCCAAAAACTGTTTCAACAAACACAGACATGGTTAATATAAAAACAGTGAGAAAGTGTCACTTGTCTCAGTGCCATCCATCTGGCAAATCATCTCCACATACGGATGCCTGAAGTCAACAGGCCTTTGCCGTTCTTCAGGACCCTCCCTAATATATAATGACATCAGCAATGAACAATATGTTTACCCTGTAAACCAATGATATGACCCTCCCGCATAACAAGCTTTACCCCCTGAACCCTGCAAAAAGAACAAAAAAAAAAGAAAAGAAAAAGAGATACATCATTGCAGATAAGAGACAACAAATGACACCATCAAAAGTTCACCATCAAAATGTACGCAAGTTTCAGTTCACCTTCCAAACACAGACTGGACTGACTGAAATAAAAAGGAGAAAAGAAAGAACCAAAACCACATGTTGATTCTCCTCTCGTCTCTCACACATATTCTTGTAGTGGTAGCAGTGCACAGGCCGCCTGCACCTGGAGTTCACTGTGAAGAAACCTCAGAGGGTCCCAGCTGTGTGGGCCCCTGCTCCCAGCAGTCAAAATCTGCCACCGGAGCCAGAGCGTCCGTCATCAGGCCTCCGACCAGACCAACAACACCATCCACAAAAGCGTGAGCACGTTGGAGCGCTGCAGCCAGAAGGTGCAGCTCAATGGGTCTATTCTGATAAGGCCAGTGAGGAAAAGTAGTAAAGTTTAAAAAAAAAAAGAAAGAAAAGTGATTTGTCCTTTAGAGTAGTCCTGGAGTGAATGCATAACATGTAAGCGCAAATACACACATGGAGCAGCAGTGTTCCAGCTCGTTGGCGTGTGTCAGGTGTGTGAAAGCATGAGAGGACCCGATCCTCACTGACGACTGAGGGAGGAAATACGTGGAATGGTGTGGGCAGGTTTGCAGATGCCTCAGCAGAAGTACGCCCTCGTGTGTGTGTGTGTGTGTGTGTGTGTGTGTGTGTGTTTGGATGTGTGGCTGCAGCAGCTCAGAGGTGGTCGACTGTTAGCGGGTGCTGTTGTACAGCAGTGTGTCAGGTCACTCGCTGTCAGACAGGGTCTCATACTGAGACATGAGCAGAGGCTTAGGCTCCTCCTCCCATGACCGGCCCTGTCCAGAACCTGAACCCGGGCCTTGAGACCCCTGGCCAGAGGAGGGGGAGGGAGCAGACACCGTCCCACTGGGGAAACGCATGATCAGCGGGTTACACGGGAAGGGAGTGGGAGTTGAACCTGCAAGACGAGACAGAATTGTTTTAAAGTTCTGAATATTTCCCTATAATCAAGATCAAAATTGAATGATTCATGCATATAGTTCTGCTGAACTTTGTCAAGACAGACAGTGCTGTTTTCTCCATCAGCAGCACATTGATGTTGCCATTGTATATTTCTGCAAACCTCAACTATATCTAGTCTCAAAGGACTTTGTCATCGAAGGATCCGCTACTAGTCTTTCACCAATAATTAGGAGGCGGTAGGGGTGCATATACAAAATTTAGAACCATACATATACACGGTTTGCAGAAACACACAATGGCAGGGATTCACTCTCGTGACTGGGTTGAAAAAAGTATAGGTGTATAAGAGCAACTATCAAGATTATCATGAGCTTAGAATCAATACGAGCATCGCCAGGGCTTTTCTACCTGTAGACGAGGGTCGGTCTTCCCAGACACGGTTAGTCAGGGGGGTTCGTCTGTTGCAGTCTCCCTCCGAGTGGACTGAGGACACGGAGGACGGCCTCTCCCCCCCTGACAGGCCTGGCCCCGGGGACTTGGCCTTGCGTCCATTAGAACGTCCACTGCCCTTTGAGGACTTTCCCCCACCTGCAAACACAGGAGGCAGAGCGTGGGTTAAATCCACAGAACAACAAACTCGCGTACAAACATTCCCAGCGCTGTTTAGAGTAGCTGTTACGACACTGCCTGTGATCCTACACAGTAACTGATGAATAAGCCTAAATGCGTATCAGCAAATCTGATTTCTAAACGAACGCTCCTCCACCGCACAAGTGCTCTAAGGGGGTTTTCACAATTGAGTTTTTTTAGTCAGCATACATCAGACTCTGATTCACTTCCCCCCCTTGGTGTGGCTTGCTTGGGGAGGTGTAAACACAGTAATCGTACTCAGAGGCCGCTTAGCAGAAGTGGTCTCGGTCCCATCCCAAACAAACTCCGGAACAATTTATTTGTGGTGGATCCACCTCGATATTAGAGAAGGCCCAGTTCTGTCTTTAGAAAACACACCTTGTGAGAAACAGTCGTCTGCACGTCCGTCAGCTACAGGCATGGCAGCAGGCACACTGGAACCAGCGTTGGATGGTGACCTTTCTTCAGACTGATCATCGTATTTGCCCATTAAGGCCTTTCTTATAATGGCCTCCAGGCCTATCGAGTTTCCAGGAGCCTCTGGAGCCGGATGGCTGCGGACACTCACAGGTCCTGTGACAGAACCACATGATTAAGTCAAGGTACCCAGTGTACTCATGAGAGTTTTTATATTCCTTTCCACTTGTCAATACTTCTCTTACAACACTAAGAATGGCATGAGAACAACACACACTTTATGCTAGTATTATTCACACAGTGCTGTAGCTGACACCAGTTTTACAGACTTGGAAAACATGCCAAACTCAGTTTTGTTAAAGAACGATGCAGAATTTAAAACCCACAGATTCATGCTGCTCCATTACCACAGAGGTACTGTGGGTTTTTGTATCCACGTCGTCACTCACAACATACATTCACTGTTTAAAAAAAAAAAAAAAAAAACCTCTCATGAGAAGCTGCTTATTGATAATTGATGAAGTGGATAGATTACCTGCAGCTGTAGATGCGGGCATATTGAAGATCTCTGTTCCTGGCTGACCAGCATCTGAAAGTATAACCAGGGTTTGTTTTTAAGAGCCTATACACTCCTCGACATTTCCGCCACAACGCTACATATCTGTGCTGAGGTCAGACTTACTGAAATCGCTTTCATTTCCGACCACAGTCATCTTCTTGATCATCTCCTGTTTCTTTGATTTCACAATAGCTGAGGTGCTCTCCGTCAGCTTGCTGAAGAAAGCTGGAGGCTGAGAGGCATTGGGAGGGGAACGGGAGCCCATTCTGTAAAACAGTACCAGGTCAACACACATTAAAACTGACCACTGTGAAATAACAATACACTGTTTGGATGCTTAAATGCTGGATTTTGGCACAGAAACAGTTTGTGACAATGTCTTTGTATAGTCAAACTACTTGTGTACATATTTCAACGAGATCACCGCCTCGTTCAAACTTTCTGTGGAGATCTCTGGCCGTGTGAAGCCTTACCCCTGCTCTGCCTGCTCGTTGGGGTAGGAGGCTCCACCCTGGAGATCAGGTTCAGAGATGGCTCCAGCAGGAGAAACTGGTTCAATGCCATCATTTGAAACACTGACAGGTGATGTCTTGGGCTGAGGTGGAGACCTGGAGGGAATAAACAGAGGCATTAATAAAACACACTGCATTTGAGGCATGTAGAGCAATAAAAACAGAGAATTAATTGCGTCTAAGAAAAAAAAACAAACTGCCAAGACCAAACTGAGAAACATAATTGCAAATCTCACACGGTGTCTACGGGTATCAGACATCTAATTTAATACTTTTTAACCAAATTTAAGACTGATTTTGACAGGCATACTGACAAGCCATCTTTTTCTCATTCAAGAAATGCAGGTAAACAGAAAGGTAAGTACGTGGTCTTGTGCAGAGGTAGGTTTTATGTAGGTATATGGTTATCATTATCTACATTTTGCCAACGGGTTAAGTGCAAGAGTTAAGAAAAAGGCCTAAATGTTGGCAGCAATTAATACCACACATCTTCATATTTAAGACTATAAGGACACATAAGGACCTGCAGACACCCTGCTTCAGTTAAGCAAATCAAAAAGTTACCTCCCTGCTGTATTCTATTTAATCACATTAAATCTTTATGTTGTAACAGAGATTAGGTTTGACTGTAATTCCTACCGGTCTCTGTTGCGTTCTCCTCCAAGAGCCTCTGGATACCGGCCCCCCTGGGCAGATTCCTGTGAGGTGGGTGGGGGCTGGGAGGCACTGGGTGGACGGGTCAGATCCAGGACCGGTGAGCCAAGGTAGCTTTGCTGCTGCTGGCTCTGCCTAGTGTAGTCTTTAGTTATCACCTCCTTTTAACACAGAGACAGAATCCCCTCAGACACTTTGTACAATACACTCAACATCAGAAGGATTGATTTTACTGACATTTGTGTCTTTTATTCTGTTAAGCACTAAGACCATGTCAAAAAGCATGCGATATAAATATTCCAGTGTGGTTTTGTATTGTGCCGTTTTTGTCATTTTCACACAGTGGTTGTTTACACTTACACTTATGTGCTGGGCCAGGGTGACCACTCTCTGGCTGCCTTTCACACAGGGGGACTGGGGCTGTTGGCCAGGGGACAGCCTCTCCTCAGACGGAGGACGGTACAGATGTGGCTCCATTTTCTGTTGAGCTGAGAGTTCCAAACAAACACAGACACACATGTACAGCCAGACGCACAAACAAAAATTATAATTAGTTTTGGATTTTCAGTCCAAGTTGACATTTAACAATTCCAGGAATGTTCTAATGATAACATGCATATTTCAGAAATGTCTGTCCATCCATGAGGACGTACGGTGGATGTAGAATTTAATTCATATTTATTTATTTCATGTTGCACCTGCACTTGAAAGTTCTTTCCTGTGAAAGTTGTTTGACATATGGTCTCAGATGTCTAGTTTTTTTTTAGTGTGTTCTTTGCATGCCTGACTAAGCAAACCTAGCTTTGACCAGAAATTATACTAAAATTGGCTGGATTTGCATCGGTGTCTCATAAGAGAAGAGGTCGGAGGAAGTTAATTCTAACTTAATTTACTGAGGAGTATCTTTGCTCAGTTGACAGATAAAATATTCAGAAAGACAGCTTTAGATGCAAGAAAGTTCTGAGATACTGCACGCTATGATGCAAGTATGAATGAATATATGAATTCTAGAGAGTACTACAGCTCTTAAAACAAACGCCTTCATTGTTAGACATAAACCTAAGAAATGAACCTAAGAAATGATCACTGAACCGCTGTGGGACTAACTACTGGGACATACCACCTGCATGCTTCAGTGAATACTCTAAGCCAATTTCAAGTCTTTTTTTTTCTCCTGTTAAGCACAATGTCTCACTGTGTGTTTTCTTACACAACTATTGCACCACCACAGTATTTATCCCAGCAGAGGATGATGCAAGTTGAGCATGAGGGGGGCCGGATTGATGGCATGGACTCCCAAAGAGGATGAGTCCCTCAGGGGGACACCATGATGCGGTTTGTGTTGTCAGCTAGCAACAGCAAGAGACTGAGCTAATAACAGTGCTAATATCTTGAATTTCTCCTTCTGGTTCTGCCTTATAGTGACTCTGATTGCATGCCAACAACAAGGTGACGGTGCCCTATTAATAAGCTAGTCTAGCTGTCTTATTTTTTTGTGGCATGCTGCCTATAAAGGAACATCTTAACCTACAATACTCATTTAAACTCAGCATGCAGCAGTCATTTGCACTGCAGGTTTGTGTAAATAAATGTGACATATTGTTCTACAAGCAGAAACCAACAAAACAGTATTACATTCCAAATGACAGACAAACTCCCAGAGGCTTGATTGAGAGAGAGAGAGATGTGTTGAGCATTTGGCATGTGTGTCAAGAAAAAAAATAAAATAAAAAAAATCAGCATAAATTACTCTGAGCCATAAATAGGAACATGCAGAGATTTGGGGGCCAGAAGCTGCTGCAGTACCCCCCTCCCCCGGGGACGGCTTTCCCACCCTCTTGTGCAACACTAGTGCTCTCTGGGACCCCAGGGAGTCAGTTTGGTGGTTGGTAAAGTTCTTGGAAAATGGCATACCTGTCTTTGTGACTAAATGTGGTTTAACAATGAAAAACTACCAAAGGAAACTCTTGACCCTTGTTTAATCATCTCAGTTATATATTATGCTATACAATATGTTTTTTTTATTTCTCTATGGGTACTTAAAGGCAAGTAGTGCCTTGTAAGACATGCAGCACTAAAGAAGAGCCACTGCATATAAAAGTGTTCGGATTACAGGCAGCCTCATTTAACAGGGTTATAAAAGCCTCCTGCAGTGACATGTCTTTCCAAGTGTCTAAAATATTCTTGTCATGCCCACTTGCATGTGGTAAAATATTCTGTTTCAAGCAGCCGAATGTGAGGGAGGAGGGGTGCCACATGTTAAATTTAAGTCACATCTTCTACAAAAAAAAAAAGAGAAACAAGCAGCAAAGGATTTCTTGCCTTAATGTGCCACCAGCTTTTACTAACTTAAATGATGCCTTAAAGGACACCTCGGATCTTATTTTCTTCATGGTAAATACTGCGTTAAGCTGTTTGTTATAAATATTCGAGATGCATCAAGCTTTTAAACTGTCTTGTGAAATTTTTTATTTTAATTTCAACCCTTGGTGGTCTTTAAGTCTGTAAAGAAAGACAAATAAATTGGGAAAAAGCAAATAGTAGAGCACTCAAAGAAAAAATGTAAATGAATTGGGCTGATTTGATAATGCCAACCACCACAGCGTGCAATAGGCCACAGACTGACGGGGGAGGGTCTGGGTGATGAGGGGACCCTGGGATCCAGAGCGTCTTACCATCATTGGCGCTGCTGGCAACAAGCGAGCCCGTCTCTGGCATCCCCGTTTCACATGAAATTTGACGCAAAATAATCGCGTTTATGAAGTTGGCCGCAGTCATGGTGGTCTTACCGAGTGCTCGGAGTTCTTGTTCCTGAATGGACATCGGTTTGTTTTGAGTCTTTTCCCTACTAGGTGTACTGCTTTCTCCACGGCCAGGAGGGTTATCCGACTGGGGAGGCAGCAGGTGCTGTGGTCGGCCTGAAGCCGAGGGATAGGAACCAGGGTACATTCCTCCTGGGCTGGGGCTGGACAACTTGGGGTCCGATTTACTGGAGGGCCCGTGCTGGTCCTGTACATGCTTGGGTAGACCTCCCCTGTTTTTGCCTACATCGCGACTCTGCTCTTTGGTTACACTTGAGTCCATGGCAGGTGGATAGACCTCAGGGGGCATACCTGTCCTGAGGTGGCCAGGGTAAGCTTGGTAGCGCCCTGACCCTGAGGGCATGGACCTGGCAGGGCAAACAAAAACACACTTAGCAAACATATATTATCCATACTGTAAATGATTCTGACAAACAGAACTGCTTTGGTAAAGGTCACAGTTTTCTTTGTAAAAGCACAACTAAACTGCACTTTACCGTAACACAGATGAGCCAGAGTGTTCGCTGACAGAAAGGCTCTTGCTCCCAGTGTTGTGCAGAACACTTGGCCTTTGCTGCACAGTCTCCTGGGTACGAGGAGACACTGGAGAGTGCTGGTGGCTATAAGGTTGAGAAGAAGGTCTTGCAGTGCTACTGCTGGCTGAGCTGTGCTCTGTACCTGAGAGATGAAAAGAAATTAATTTCACAAATCTATTGCTTACCTGCACAGTCCCACCACAGACATAAATGCATTCAAAGTTGAGTATTTTTAAACTATTAAAAACATGTTGGGAGGGGACGGTCAAAATTACATTTGTAGAATAAGGGGACATCCATACCTGGTCGCCAGATGGGGGCATGCTCCACAACGCCATGAGACCCGCCCTTCTCTCGATCACGCTCTCTGTCACGCTCTCTGTCTCGGTCCCGGTCTCTCTCTCGTTCTCTTTCCCGATCTCTCTCCCGGTCCCGTTCACGCTCCCTCTCCCTCTCCCTCTCTCGCTCTCTGTCTCTCTCACGGTCCCGTTCCCTCTCTCTGTCACGTTCACGGTCTCTTTCACGCTCACGTTCTGAAGATGAGGATGTGCCTTGCATCTTGTTAATGTGTGAGGAACCAACTGTACAGAAAAAAAGCAAGTAGGGAAAAACACAATTATGAAAACCAGTAAGATTAGAAACAATAGGGAAGGTATCTTGTGTGAACAGATTTGTACCAGGTGAGATGGGCGAAGTGTTGTAAGGCCTGCCAGGGAAGCTGGTGCTTCCCCCGGGCATATAGGTGATGCGATCCATCGGGGAGCCGGCTGCCCCTGCAGAGGGAGGGACCAGGACAGGTAAGTGTGGCACCTGAGATAGATCGATGATCCCTAGGGGAAGGAAAAAAAGAACTGTCAACAAAACCCTAATAGCTGGATGTGTGATACTGTAGTAAAGGATATAAATGTATATGGAGTATAAACCTTGCACAACAACCAGTATGGGTATGCATGGGTTCAGGTCGCATTGATAGGGTTTTTTGTTTAGGTGCACCTTTGCTTTTTTTCCTGCAGTCTAAAAGCATTTCAGCTCTTCCAGTTTACCTTAATTTACTCACGGACAAATGGATGATGCATTTTAAGATTCTTCAGCACGACTGCCAGTGGAAATAAAATGGAAGCTGGGTAAGCTACAATTTCATTTTACCTTAGTTGACGCTGTGTACAGCTACATGGGCTAGGTTCCACCAAAGCTGCAACATGCAGTGTACATAATAATTGGGTGAAAGTAACAAAAATTAACAAGAGATTCTGATACTGTGAACACCACTTGATAAAACCACAATCAGGTTGTGAAAACTTGAGAAACATTTAAGACAATAAGAGAAAATGTGTATGGTGTGTGCCCAGCTCTAGCCTTACCACGTGGAGCTGCAGAGTAGGGCAGAGGAAGCGGCTGGTCTCTTGGAGCAAGGCCCCTCAGCAGATCAGACCGTTGGGCAGCCATTGCAGCAGCTGCAGGCCACTGGTGCATCTGCTGCGAGGTGATGTAGTCGTTGAGCAGAGTCTGGCGGTTCTCCAGAGCTGCAGTGTCCGGAAAGCCACGAATGAGGTAGGGGTAGGGATGAGGGTATGCTGGGTTGGGGGCTAGGGGGCGAGGCAAGTAGTAGGCTGTAGGCGTGAAGGAGAAGAGGAAAAGTCTTGTCATTCACATAATACTGAATAATAAAGCAGAACCATTAAAGCCCATATGTAAGCATCATAAACCCACTGTTTTATCAAAGAAAAGAAGTACTTGTTGTGTATCTTAGCATGGCCTTTGATTTTTATTTGTACATGGAGATCAGTGATCCCACAGTAATCAGCAAAGCTCCACTCAAACTTAGATGAGGAGCGATCTAATCAGGTCAGAATAAATTAATAAAAGGAAAACTGGAAATGTGAGGTTGCACAATTTCCTTCAGGACCAGCACCAAGGATGGACTTTACAGATGAAAAAGCTCATATGGTTTCATATTATTCCAGCCTGAGTTCATGTTGTAACATAATTGCCTGGACATTTTGAAAATCTATTATATGCTACAGTCAGTGATGTTGACATTCTTCAGGTAATTATTTTAGCTTCTCTCATCTAATTTGACTGTGGCAGTACCTGGGTCAATGGGGATGCCACGGGGCAGCGCCGAAGGATCGAAGGCTAAGGGGATCTGACGGTACACGTCTGCTGCGCCAAGACCCTGCAGCAGACGCTCATAGGTCTGTTGGTCTGGAACACCTGGGAGTGGTGATTTAGTAGCACTCATCTCCCTGGGGGTTGGTGTGGCTTTCCTCTCCTGAGGCGGATTCTTACTGGAACCTGCAGTTTTAAAAAAAGAAATGCAATTTTAGTCTTTGTTAAGTGAAGGATGTATTCAGTTTTTATTTTAAGGTCTGCAATTATTTTAAGTTTAGCTATTGTTTTCTATACACTAACACAGCTCTCATGCATTCTCAAGAAAGTGAAATTGTTGTATGCATAGTGATCTAACAATATGTATATATTTTTTCTGACTGTATGAGATATACCCACCATCATGCTGCCTTTGGCCTCCCTCTCTAGACAGAGGGGAGCCACGATGAGAGGGCCCAGGGTAAGGGGTCCTTAAGGGGCCTTTCTCCTCATAACCTACAGGGCTATGATGGGCTTTGCCTCCCTGCTCTGACCCTAGTGTCAAGGGAGATGATCGGGCCATAGGACTAGCTGTGCTGACCACTGCACTGGGGCGCCCTTTTGGCACCTCTTCATAGCGGCTTCTCTCCGCACGCATCTCCAGATGAGAGGGTGTGTTGTGGTAAGAACGTGGTGAACTGGCTATAATGGAACGGACATCGTGACGTTTTCCTGATGCAGCCGCCTCCTGCTTCATGGATGTTCCCTGGAGACAAGCATAAGAGGAATTAACGAGCAATGCATAGAAAATGTCAAAAGTAGGGGTTTCAGGGTATCTCTGCTCACTTTTTAAGCATGAATTACATTTCACAAACGACATTACACACTGTTGAGTTTGTACCTGTGTTATGATGCCTTCCTTGGCAGGCTGTCTAAGCTCCTCCCTGGGAATGAGGTGGATCGAGCGCCCGGCCTCCTTCACCGTGGGAACCATAGCCTCTCTGCCCTTCATTGGGTCAGAAAGTGAACCAGGCCCACGAGGCGGGGAGCCCTCTCTCTTCATCTGCTTAGCCTCCCTCCTCAGGTAACCATCCTGAGGGTCCAGATGACGAGGTATACCTGAAATCAATATATTATATTATTCTCATCCCAAGAAGAGTGGACAGCTTTTGTTTATATAGACAGACGAGCTGAAAATAGACAGGAGAAACACAAAGAAAGGTTCCAATAGGATTATATAGGCTCAGGGATTTTAAGAGGAGCTTCATTCACTACTACCTCTAGGCAAGATGAGACAAGATGGTTTTCTGAGTTAACAGATTAAGATATTAATATCAACATGAAAGTAGTCCTGCCAGTGGGCAATTTCTGGTAAGCTAAAACAATCTGTCTTTTGAAAGAAAAAAGCAAAAGAAAAAGTAGAGCTTTCTCTGCAGCACTGCTGAGTGAGCACTCGAAGTACAGAAGTGAGAGCACAATGAGTGAGAGCCTTAGGAAAAAACAATCAGAACAGAGATGACAGCCGATATTAAACAGCATTTTCCTGCAGGCAGACACATTTATATAAAGTTAACAGATTTAATATCCTGCCAAATCCTTAAAAAACTTCCTTAGACATATTTGCGATTCCATAAACATGCATACTTAACTCAACAGACAAGAATGTCAAGCTACTTCTGTTATATAATCGTCAGACGTACATTTAAATTATTCTTTGATGATTAAGCAGAAAGAACACAAACACTATCACATGTCTGCGAGTCTTTCTCCAAAGTTCGCCTACCTTGTGAGATGGAGCCACGGATATGATGAGCATCCTTGTAAGATGCGTGGTGCGGACTATCCCTATCATGTGGCATAGCTCTAACAATCAGGCCTAAAGTAGAGAAGGACGTGGAGGAGAAGTCAACATTAAGAGCTGAATGTGATTAAACCAGATGCACACAGTAAGAATGACACAAGGTTAAATGGTGTCTCTTACCTTCACAGTTGGCAGCAGACAGTGAATCCCTCATAGGCAGTCCTCTAGAGGCCCCCTCCATAACATCATAAGGACGCTTCAGCCCTAGGACTTCGCCAGGCTGCCCCTGGCCCCGGCCCTCATCTTTAGGAGTCTGAGAAGGTGGGCCTGCAAATGACAGACATAAGGAGGAGAAAAGTCATGACCATAACCAGGCAAAGAATACTGCTTAAAATAGTGATAATACTTATGAGATCTTAAAGTGTAGTGCAGTATTTGAAAGGTTAATTTAGTGGAAACCATTTCACTTGTGCTTGCGTCAAGATCATCTAAAAGAAAGTAATAGACTTTTTCACAGCAGACATTATGGCTTGTCTCAGCAGGAAGAACACAGGTGATCCTAATAACATTAATGATGGATCTGTTCCATTTCAGTGTCCCAGAAAGCCATTACAGTGATGCACAGCATGCACAGACCAAAACCCTGGAACCGATGCACCTACATGGAATCCAGTAATTATGATTTGAAGTAATTACACCTATTCATTTTTCTGGCACAAGAAGTCTAAATGTCTGCTGTGGAAACGGTCTATTGGTGGACGTGGCGTAAAGCACGTCGTAGCCTAGCTGAACACTCACGGTCATATGTGAGAATATGGGCGCCGATGCCCTCATAGACCACATGGCCTTTAGACAGCGCCTCGTCCCGTTCCCTCTCAGCTCGGCTGGTGCTGTCCTCTGTGATCAGACGAGTTATGGTTCTATTATACAGCACATCAGCTGGTGTCCCCTGTGGTGAGGAGAGAAATGAGACCTGCATGTTATGTTATCATCCCAGACAGCAACAGCAGGTGTCCTGATGAAAGAGTTAAAAGTCTGATTTTAACGTGATGGTCTGTAGGAACTATAAAACACGCTGAAGTAACTACACAGGGTGACAAGATAAGATGAACTTTATTAATGATGCAGCAAATTCTCAGATAGATGATAAGGATTTATTCTTTCCTATTTTTATTATTCTAAATTCTTGTGCTAAAACATGCTCAGTGTAAGAATATATATTACAATAAATACCTGCAAGATATACAACAACATAAATAAGCAATTATAATGCAATAAAATACTATATGCGTTTAATCACGGCAACTCTAAGAAATGTCCATTATTGGGTTCAAGTACATACACTGCTGGGTTTATGGGCTTACTTATGTGCTTTAAATGTTTATACTGTGCAATTCATACTTTTACAATGTGGCACCTGATTTTATTGTCTTATGTGACCTAAATACCCTTTATTAGGTTAAGCACTATAATGATAATATCTACTTAACATTAGATAAGATAAACTTTCTAACTATCTGTGGTATGAAGAAATGCTGTGTTGATGGAGTTATAAAATTATAGTATAACTACACAAGCGTTATCATAAAAACAACTTAGAGGGATGTTAATAAATCACAGTCCAAGCCAATAAAATCCAGATCAATTAAGTTATGAGTAAAGGGTTTTTATATAGGATTGATGAGTTGGATGTGATGAGTTCTTTTTCAATGTATAAGGCAGATTGTGTTAGATGCTGTACATGTATTGTGTTTCCTGAATAGTTTTTACCCCAGAAAGAGCATGTGTTACAATAGTGAAAGACAATGGAACCAAAAAAAACCCCTAGAAATAAACCAACACACACAAGTAAGAAAAGAAACAAAAACACAGCTTTGAAATACAAAAGATGTGGAGGTGGCAAGTACTTGGCAACAATAGCAGCTGTGTTGAAAACCTTGAGTCACATCAGTTGTACCCTGCGTATGAGTCATGTTTTTACACTGCTTGGTGAAGAGACCAGAGTGGAGGTGGATGATTGAGTTGGAGGTACAGTACTAGTGCACGAGATCACATTTCTTGTCTCTGTAGAACAGCTCTTCCGAGAGGTTTGAGAAGATACTGCTGAATGTTTGGGGCCTGAGTAGTAATGTTTCATAAGGCCTCTGCTCACAGATCGAATGGCATGAACGAAAGCAGTCCTCACATAGTACTCAAGAGAGTATAGCCATATCTACACACTACGCACATCAAGTAATCCATCCAGCTCAGAGTTTGACAATCAAATAGTCTGGTCTCATAAGGTCAATGAAATATATTTTATATCTTTCTCCGTTTCGTTACTAATCTGCCATGGTGAATGATAGAACAGCCTCCTCAGCACTTGCTTTCCCTCTTGTGCCAGGTGGATGTGATATTACAGTAGGCATATCAATGACTGGGTTTAGGCAGCGACTAGAGTAAATAGATAAATAAAAGAAGGAACAGATGCGGTACAGTTTGTACCTGTTGCTAGGGTGACTAGGGTCACTAAGAGCTGTGATTATGTCACAGCAGCAGGGAGATCCAGCAACAACAGCACTTGGCGTGCCTCATGACCTCTCAACAACTGTGCTGCCGTCTTTCATCTTAAGTACACAAATCAAAACCACGTATTGCAAGCTGCTAGACTGACTGCAGTTGTGTTTAACAGTATGGGCAGGTTCTAAGAGAGCATTCATATAGGCAAAATTCAAGCTACAAGTATGGATACTGATGATTAGTGAGGGTAAGTTCTTCTTTAACACCCATATAAAAACAGGTCATATCACAAACCTTAACCCAGTTTGACAGTGTCAGTTTCACTTCACCATTTAAACACATCAGTCCCTGCACAAAGCACATAACTCCGGCACAGTAAACTTAGAGGCCAAATAATAACCATATCTACCTACAAATTGTTGCATGGGGATAAAATAAACAACATATGTGTATAAATATGTAACATATGTTAATGTTTATGCCTATAGTTTTGAAGATTTGTCATACAGTACTAGTATTATCAGGGACTGATAGTTATGTAAGCATAATACAGTGTAAAATGCTGCTATAGCAGTTTATTTGACTAACCCCATATGTGTGCCCTGTCCAGAGGTTCTCCAAATAAAGGGGAAGAGAAGAGTTTGTCAGTTCTCTGTTGTAATGCACTACTCCAAATTCAACAGTGTCAGCAGAATATTCATAACGCACTTATATCAGAACTGGCACACCCAATGCAGAGATTAACTGCACAAAGGGGAAAGTCTGCTACAGTAGGAGTAAAATCATAGTAGAAGGAAATTATCTCCTGATAATGCCGGATTACCACCATCCTCCACTCACACCAATAGATCGAAGCAGATGACCAACCAACCTGAACCAGGTTCTATCGGAGGTTTTTTCCCCTTTAAAAGGGAGTTTTTCCTCCCTCCTGTCACGAAGTGCTTGTCTGAGGGGGTTTTTTTTGGGTTTCTCTGTATAATACTCTAAGGTCCTATGTAAAGTGCCTTGAGGTGATTTTTCTGGTGTAGCGCTATATAAATAAAACTGAATCGACTCAAACTGTCTAAGGGTCAGGGGGAAGTAACCCCTTTCCAGAAACAAAAAAGTTAACTCTTAATACAGTTTGAAAGAGTTGTGCTTAACTCACAAATATTTTCTATCTAAGGAGTCATTTAGCACTCAAACATAAGCAAACTGGACTGACAATTTATATGCAAACCTTTTTGGGTCAAATGTGCAGCTGTGTTATGTAGGAAAATATACATTCCAGGTTAAGCCTGATGTCAGTACACACTAAATCTTCAAAAAGTGGAAATATTCATATTGGAACCAACTCAAAAGACACTTGACCGTATCGTGTAAATCCTGTAGCATAGTCGATGTCTGGTCTTGGCTCACCTGAGTGATGGAGCCTGCTCGGTAGGAGATTGAGGAATCTGGGTGCATTCTGGTCCCTGGGATGCCCTTAGTGATACTGCCCCCTTGTACAGCTGGAATGGAAGCTAGACATTTTAAAAGAAATAGATTTTTGTCACTATAAGACAAGGTGTATGGCTGCATTGAGAATACAATACAGCTACAATAAACTACAAACTACAAACAATGATAATATACCACATATAGCATGTGCATACGACATTATGAAATTGTGAATAAAAGGTTTGCAAAAGCTCTAGAAACCATAGCAAATGTAACATGTTGTCTTGATTACTGTTGACATAAAACTGATTTATAATTCCCAAATGTACTATTCAAGCGCTATTAGTACCTACATTGTTTACCAGTGTTAACACAAGGATTTCTCCTGTTCTCCACATGCTCTCAAGCTTTGTGAAGTTAGATGAGCTTCACTCAACTGATTTCACCGTTAACTGGTTTTTACAGCGTGTGCTTGTCTAGGCCATTCACATATGTTTAGAGAATTGTTGTAGCTTTACTCCAGCGTGGTCTTTGTTGTGTGGCTCAGGTCGGTGTCATGCTGCCACACAGAGATCACTAGGATTGGTAAACACCATTTCCAGTTTATCATGAGTTCACTTTGAATGTGAGCGTGCAAAATCTTGGTTGGTGGCAAATGTGACCAGTTTTAAATTCTGTTATGCTGGTATTTACTTGGTAACCCAGTGAAATTCAAAGAAGAAAGAAAATGCAGGATGTCAACTGTTCAAACCACCCACCTCGTCCAGCAGCACTATCATGAGGCACCCCCTGTGTCGACAGGTTATCAGGTTGAGAGGACGAGCTGCGAGGGGACAACTGTTCCTGCTTTACCACGGGGAAAGATCCTGCTGTGTTGTGCAAAACAGTTTGGGGATGAAAAGAACAAAGAAATGGTAAGGAGATAGGCATGAATACATTTTACTTATTTCAATTGGGTTCTAGAAAGTTTAATAAGGTCAATGCAGTATTAGTATGACAGGTGTAGTCAGATTAAATTTACAGGAAGCACAGATAGCTCTACTCACCCACTTTCCTCTGATCCATCCAAGACAAACCCATCTGTGTGGGGGTTACTTTCCCAAGGTCCAACCCATGAGCTGGGCTGTGCATCTGCACTGGGGTGCCCTGAAAAGTCAAGCAAAGTGTGGTCAAAATGCTGCAGTATTCCCAATGCTGTGAAAATTCTTTCTCAGGTTCAAATCTTTTATTATTCTTGTCTGAACCTGTGCTTTATGCAGTGCTATACCTGTGTGATGGAACCCCCTGGTTTAGTGGAGGAAATGAGAGGTGGTGGCTCTGGCATTGTGAGGGGTCTCACTGCTGCCAGCCTACCACTGTCCTGTGGCAGACCACTGAGAGAGGGGTGGCCCGTTTGCTGGAACGCTGGCAGATAGATAGGGAAAGGTTACTCTCCCGTCCTAACATGGTAGAACTCAGTATGTTGATACCAAAGATAAATGCTGTAAGGGATGCATGGAAAATGCTGTGCTGAACTCCTACACATGCATACACATTTATTGGCCATATAAGAAAAGGAGGGAGGGTGGCGGCTCACAGTTGAAGTGGAGCAGGTGCTGGTCATGACTGATCTTGGCCATGTCTCGTGGGGACATGGGGTAAGGAGACAGAACGGGCCGACCTAAGCTGGAGGTCCTCGGGTCATCGGAGCACAGAACCTGTTTCTTGGCTTCACCATGTGGAGAGAAAGCCCGGGACTTTTCTGCAAAAGAAAAACAGAATCAGGTCAAAGCACTCAACTAGACCTGCACTGTCCAAGAAACTGTCCTTTGGCTGCTACTGCTACATCACCATGTTATCACCGTCACCCCCCGCTTTGTCTGTGGAACACATCCAACAAATGCCACTACTTCACAACCATGTGGACTAATTTAATACACTACATAAGAACCCACCACTAAGACTTACAGTAAAACACATAGTAAAGGCATCACATGATTTTTCCATGTATTCAAAATGTATTGAAAAGAAATGGTGGAAAGAAATTACATACCTGCCTCTGTAACAGGTATGTAAAGCATTTTTCTTTCCTAAAAATTCATAAGAATGAGGAAACAGTGGTTTCTGTACTTTGGAGTTTACAGCTGCTCTGCCCAATTGGTTATGAAAGACCTGTCTTTGTCTGGACTGTTGCTAAAAGTCTTACAATGTGCTCTCAGATATTCACATTCCACCAGCTCACAGTAAGTGCACTGAACTAGACTATATTCCCTTCTGGGTCAATAGCAATACCAGATCATTTATCAGTTCCCTTCTACACGAGTGTCCCAGAAACACCTGAATACCCCAAACACAGAAGAACACAGATTTCAAGGTTAGAGCGGGTAGCAAGGACCAACTAAGTAAAAGTAGATCAAATAATATGCAGCACTTTCATTAACCTCCACTTTCATTTTACAAAAGGTAATATTTTCTTTTATTAGTGTTAATTCAGCAATGTAGCGTACTACACAGGCTTTCAGTGATTTCTACTCTGAATACTAGCAGACTCATGAAGCACTGATGTGAATGGTAATTTGAATAATTTACCAGCTACATGAATCTATAGGCAACAAAGGCAGGATTCTGTCACGAGGAAGGTGTGCATACCATCTTTGTCGCTGGTGGAAGGACTGCGTGGTCGAACACGAGGGCTGCTACTACGGAGAATGTCTCTGTCTGCCTGTGGGTTATAAGGCTGTGGTTTGCCTGGCTGGCCGGAAAGCTGCTGCTGCTGCAGCTGTTGCTGTTTGACCTCCTGAGAGGACTCCCCATGAGCCATGGTGATCTGTTGCTGGTACAGTGCCAGGGCATGGGGAGGCAGCACTGCTTTGCCACTACCACCACTCCGCTGATTGCCCTGCACAGAGGCCTCTGGCATCTACACACAAGGAAGAGAGGCAAAGAAAAAAGTTATATACACACCACACACAGAACACAAGCCCACTCCTGCCTGGCATTTGACATATGGCTAGCCACATACAGTGTCTGATCACCATGATAGCCCAAAAAACATCTCTTATTTCTTGGTAAGGTGAAGTTTCCCTTGGTATCTGGCATCTTATTTCTTCTCCACAAAGCAACTCATCTCTTCATCTTCCATCTGGCTGGATTATCTTATACAAATATAACTTAGAAATCTCACCAGCTATATGGTTATCTCTATAAGCAAGGAGACGGGGGTAGCAAGAGAGAGAGAGAGAGTGTGTTTGTGTGGTCACATGAGTCAAGATGCTTTTCATGGCTGGGAAAGACACCAGATTGTTGTATGATGTGTGAGAAAACAGGTGTATATTGAGCACATAGGCAGATAAAGTTAAACTTGTGACTCACAATGGGCGGTATAGCTGCAGCCCTCTGTTTGAGCTGCTTCAGGTCCATGGGCTTCTGTAGTGCTGAGGATATGACTCCGTCATGAGCATAGTTTAGTAAGCTCGGCCGTGGAGAAGTCATTCTATAAACACAGACAGAAACACTATAAGATAGTGCCCTCACTTGAACCTCAATACAACAATGCATTAGAAAAAAACTCCACATGGAGGAAACTTGAGAATCTGATTATGTTTCCGTCCTACATACCTGCCTACCTTCTCCCCAGGAAGCAGAGGCGCATCTTACTCACAATCTTTACTCATTAGACAAAGTATTAAAATAAAGAATGACGAAGAGTCATAGGAATACATGGTATGTGTGTGGGATTTATGTTAAAACAGGCGGAGAATGTGGAAAAAAAGTGTACTATGGCCTGCACATCTGTCAGAAGCACACAGCACACACTGAATCACAGAAACACACATGCACACACACAAATACACACTCACTCCCTTTGTTTGCTTTGGCAGAGAGGGCAGCGTTTCCCTCGGCTCTGCCAGTACATGCAGTCTGCTGTCATGGAAAAAATTGAACAAATACCGTGCAAACAAGACTAATCACTCCTCCCACGCACTTTGACACCCATTTCTTGTGCCCTCATTCAGACAAACACGCATATATAAAATATACACTGTATATAGTACGCTCATTCACACAAAGTGCAAATAAAATCTCTGGCTGATAGAAAAGAGCAACCTGTGGTGTACACACAAGTGGCTTGCCAAATACGGCTTCACTGCTGTACAGTGTAGCTAGGCAACTAATAACACTTCAAAACCCTCAGTGCTTTATTTTCTGACGTCTACTGTGGTAGACCAGAGAAGTAGGACACCTAGTAAACCAACCCTCAAAAACCATAAGCCCTTTGACACGGAGAAGCTCCATTGGGCTCGCAAACAATTATTTCATCATAAATAAAACAGGAAATGCTGTGGGGGCTTTGCATTAAAAACAATCAATTTTGACTCTACTTACTGTGATAAGTCTTACCTGGTCTTATCTGTGTTGTCTGTCTCCTCCACCTCATCAGCGCTGCAAGTGGCACTAGAGTCACTGTCCCCATGGGAGCCTGTTTTGGACCCATGGTCCTTCTTGGAGCTCTTGTTGGAGCTCTTCACATCCTCCGTCTCTGCAGTGGGAGGTTTTTTGTCTGTGGCATCGCTGGGAGGTGGTGGCTGTGGCTGCTCCTTATTGGGCTCCCCTGTCTCAGTCTTTATCTCCTGCTTGATGGCTGCATCTACATCTTCTTTAACTGGAGGTTTCTCATCCCCTGTCTGGCCCATGTCTGACCCAGATGCATCCTTGTCCCCAGAGTTAGAGCTGCCCTTTGACCTGCTCGAACCATCCTCCTTGGCCTTGCTGTCCTCTGATGAGTGTGGTGAAGGCAAGCTCTCTGTGTCAGAGCTGTTGTTGGCACCACCTGAAAGGGAAACAAAGAAACACAGATCAGAGGACAAATGTAAGTGTCTACTGTAAAACATATTTTATCTCCACATCCTTTTTTTCCTCCCTCTTTTCCCCATCTCTTTCTGCTAAACCAGATTCTCCACAGTGCCACTCTTCTGCCTAATCAGGTTTCACTGTACAATAAGGAGGAACACAAAACCAATTGGGTTGATGGACAGAATCCCCCAGGGCTTCGGCATTCTATTGTGGAAGTACAGACTACACAGTATACTTCTATCAACAGACTAGAGCCGTATATTCAGGACACTATTATGTTTGTCATAGTGGAAGATGATTCCTTGAGCTACAACAATGAGCAACTCAAGGGTTCCACTGTTACATTAAGGCTCAGCAGCAGGACATATTGGCCAGAGTAACCCCGTTAAGATATCTATTTTACTTTGCTCTATACATTTGACAGATGACAGGTCTAAAACAACAAGCACAAGGATTTTACTCACTTTACATGATTAAATACTGATATACAGAAGCTTTTTGTTGATTTACAGAACATCTTAACTACTTAAAAACTGGCACAGAAAACTAGTGGGTGGTGTAAACTAAGCCAAAAAATGTTTTGAACAATGGATTATTCACAAAAGTCAAACTCCTTAAATGATTATTGCTGGTAAAATACAATCTCCGGTTTATACAGGGTTTCGTTTTGGCCATTAGCATTATATACGGTATGTACGGCCGAGGTCAGAAGTTTATCCACATTGACTAAATACATTCAAACTCACAACTCACAAACTTTTCCACAACTCTGAACATTTCATTGAATATATATGCCCTCTGTTAGTCCAGCTAAAGCCCAGCTTTATTATGATGATGTTACATTTCAGAATAATAGTAGGGAGACTTTTTAATTTCTTCTTCTATTTATTTTTAGCACATTTTCAGAGGATCAAAAGTTTACATATGCTTTGTTAATATTTGGAGGTTATGCCTTTAAATTGTGCAACTCGAACCAAATTCTTGCAGTAGCCTATCACATGCTCCACACAACACTACAGGAATTTTGGCCCACTCCTCCTGCAGAACTTGTGCAACTGAGTCAGGTGTGTGGGCGTCCTTGTACAAACCCGCCTTTTCAGTTCAGCCCCCAAATGTTCTATTGGATTAAGGTCAGGGTTTTGTGATGGCCACTCCAAAATATTTACTTTATACGGTTATCATTTTGAAGGTACACTTAGGATCATTGTCCCTCTGAAATATCCATGAGTGTCTAAGCTTTAGCTTCCCGGCTGATGTCTTCAGATGAAATTTCAAAATAGCCACATAATTCTCCTTTTTTATGATGCCATTAGTTTTTTTATGAGATCGACCAGTGCGGCAAAGCAACCCCTAAACAAGATGCTGCTACCCTGCTGCTTCACAGTTGAAAGAGTGGTCTTTCGTTTACAAGCCTCACTCTTCTTTGTCCGTGATCATTATAGCCAGACAGTTATATTTTTGTCTCATCTGACCAGAGAACATTCCTCTAAAAGGTAAGGCAAACAAATCATTCGCAAACTTTAGCATTGCTTTTTAAGCCAGTTTTGGAGTAGCGGCTTCCTCAATGGGGAACAGCCTTTCTGGTCATGACAATACAGCACTGTCTTTACTATGGATGGAGATATTTCTGTACGAATTACCTCCAACATCTTAACCAGTTCAAAAACAGTTGTCCTGGTATGATTTTGCACCTGTAGAACCACAATCTGTTTATCTCTGAGAGTCAGAGTACATGTCTCCTTCCAGAACGATTTGATGGCTGTGTGTTCCCGTGGTGATTGTTTTTGTTTACTATTGTTTGTACTGATGGATACGATACCTTTGGAAATTTCCCTCAAGGAGAAACTAGACTTGTGGAAATCTATAATTTAGGTCTTGGCTGATTTCTCTGATTTTCCCATGATGACAAATAAAAGAACACTGGGTCTCAAGGAAGGCACAAAAATACAGCAAAATTAACTCACAAAGGGTATATACAAAATCAAATGTTCTGACTTGTGAAAAACTGAGTTTGAATGCATTTAGCCAAGATGTACGTAAATGTCCGACCTCAACTGTAGGTGTGGGGAGTGGCCTACCTTCTCCATCTTCAGGTGCCTCCTCTTCATTGCCGCTAGCCCCTGAACCCTCCATCTCCTCCTCCTCAGCTGCATATGGGGCACTAGCTTCCTCATTTTGTGAGGCTTTGCCCCTACGACGGGCCTTTCGCTCCTTCTCCTGAGTGAAAACAAACACACACTAAATAAAAACAGCTCAGAAACTCATATGTTGGTGGTATGCTAAAAGCATTAATTACTTTCGTTCATCATCGTCATGATTTATGATATAATCAAATCAAAGCGTGAAGTGCATATGACTCAAATGTTCCCTGTGCTTACCGATTTCATTTTATGCTGCTGCAGAATCTCATCCAGTTTCTGCCTTTTCTTGTAGTTGAAGTAAAAGTTCTTGCACTGTGACACAGTTTTTGATCCCACCATCTTGGCGATGGCGGACCAATTCCTACCATACTGGAGAAGGCCTGGAATTAACAGATGGTTGAGCAGAAGTATTAGAATTCCGGACAGGCAAACATGGCATTGCATAACAAAAATATCTCCTCCCCATATCAAGTAGTGTTTTCTGTGCAGCTGTAAAAAATTACGTAAGTCGGGAAGTTGTTGTACGGATGGCAAATTTAATGGTCATTTTAATTTTCATACTATTACCAATAGTATCAACCACAAACTTTTCTAGTGCACAGTGCTAGAGACCACAGTAAATCAATAGCCATAAACATCTGTCCCCAAACAGCTGTCAGAACTGGAGCACAGCCTGGGAGTTTAGTTCACAGTGTAAAATTAACACAGTCCTGCTCTCCATGCAGCGGCATGGCTTAATAAAAAAAAAAAATACAAAGAGAAAGTAAGTGTGGGGAGGGCTTGCATGGTTGAACCATCAGTCAAACCAATGACATCACTAACTCTCCCCACTGGGGTCATTCTGTGTCATATTCTGACTGACTTTGATGTGACCCAGTTCCAAGAAACCCTGGTCCTTTACCCAGTCAACCACATGACTGTGCCTTACACAAGAGTCTACAGGCACCCGCTGGACCAGAGCTGCGATAGATCAACCTGTCATGAAAATACACACTCTCTCACACACACACACACAACTGTTTAGTGCATAACTGCTAAAAGAAGACACATAGAGAACAGTCAGTGTGTATGTACGAGTAAGTGAGAAAGACAGATAGTGTAGAATTTGCACCGATGGCCCCCCCCCCAGAGTCTGATGTTAGCTAAAAGCAGCTCATTAACAGTGTGTGCTGTAAGAGGCTTAGTTTACACCACCCACTTGTTTCCTGTGCCAGCCTGACAGGTCCTGGCAGCAGGACAGCCTCTCAAATTGTGTGTGTGGTGGTTGTTATTAACAGGCACGGTGCCAACACCTCCTGGGACAACCTTGGACATGGGTTCAGAGGTCTCTGCACCTCATCGCTTAATGGAGGCAGTAGGACAACAAGCACAACTCTTAGCCAAAGGAGAGGAAAGGACAGCCATTTACA
Source organism: Coranthus polyacanthus (assembly GCA_037367275.1). Lineage (NCBI taxonomy): Eukaryota > Metazoa > Chordata > Actinopteri > Kurtiformes > Apogonidae > Coranthus > Coranthus polyacanthus. The sequence goes on along the minus strand of JAPQRN010022072.1, from coordinate 1,403 downwards.
GCCCTGTCAATTCTTGTATAAATCAGGAAGTCTGCCTGATAACATGTTTTTCAAGAATAAGTAATACCTTAAATAATTGTTCACATTTACTGTTATGTACACCACTCATACTGTTTATGAGTCAAATATTAGGGATAGAATTCAGAAGATATTATTTATTTTCATAAGAATATTCATAATCAAGATACGAAAATAATACATGCATTAAAACATGTAGTTTGACTAAAAAAGTAATCCTGTGGAACACCCATTACATTTTTCTCCATACTAACATAAGTGCAAAACTAACAACATCTGCTGTCATGGTGAGAATTTATTAATGCCAGTATAAAAAGAACCTCCATAACAAGCAAAGGTGATCTTCAAGTCTGAGCTGCTGTCTAAAAGCTACTGCGCACCTACAACTTGTCAAGTGCTAAAGTGGAAGAGGTATTTCAGCTGAAATATTCATCGTTGCCACTGAAGGCTTTGCTAGAAAAGCTTCTTTGAGAGAGAAAAGAAAACAGGACTGGTGTCCCCAGGTTACTCCAAAAGGATCTATGACCAACTATTAACCTTTAAGAGCCGACTACACACAAACACACATGTGCACAAACAAAACATTCTCAAAGACACGTACAGTGGCACATATCACATGCATTCAAACCAGTAAGACAAGCACTTTGGTGCACCCAGTGAACCAGATGTAATGCACACTGCAATTCATTTACTGAGAGTCAAAGGTCACTTTGTTATGACCTCCAACTATATCCCGTTTATTCCACTGTATGCAAGTACGCAAAGCATAATCCAAAACAGCTCTGCTTGACTCAGGGCCTAAGTTGCTGAAGCAACACACATGGAACAATGATCCAATCAGCATCAGCAATACTGAAGCAGGTGGTAGCCTCACACCCAATAAGAACAGTGTATTCCCATTAGCTCCTCCCAGAGAGAGTCCAATCAACACCTTGTGCAGCTAGAACGTGGTTGTTCCTGTCTGTCACATGCCTGTCACTCCAGCCGTCGTCTCGTGGCCGCTGCTCTGGATAACACTATCAGACAGTCTGATCTCTGGAGGGCAGGCCGGGAAGCTCTTCAGGGCTGGGCCTTCCGATCCAGAGCAGAGATGAAAACAGCTCAGTCTCTGTGCTCTTCCTGCCAGCTGGCTTGATACTTGAGCCGGTGTCAGGTTGACGTGCTCCAAAACAGCACATGCTCCTGGCCTCTCCCCTCCCTTCCTCTCACTGTGTACCCCCTGTGCTTCAGTGAGTGCTGGTCTGTTCTTCTCTGCCGTGTCTCTCCCCAATGGCGGTTGTCTGGGAAGACTTCCACAGGAAAGTGGGCGGAACGGCAGCAAAAATCCATATCGAAATTGGAAATTTAGACGGATTTTAACCTTGAAGTCTTTTGAGCTGCAAATC
>JAPQRN010022071.1:0-26612 GCA_037367275.1 Coranthus polyacanthus | reverse complement strand
GATAGATAGATAGATAGATAGATAGATAGATAGATAGATAGATAGATAGATAGATAGATAGATAGATAGATAGATGTAATGACAGATGTGTGTGTTCTTTCTGTCTAAATGTAGGGAACTATGGGTAACACGGGTAGTGAGGTAATGCAGAAGCGGCTGGACCGCTTCCGCCCAGAGGAGCGGCCCGTGGTCCAGGGGGTCTTTGACAGGCTCCAAGGTAATGCTGGGGGCCCCACAGGACCCCCAGGCAAGGCACAAGCTGGAAAGAGTCTAACCCTTGACATGCTGCAGGTACGACTCTTAAATCAGTAAAAAAAATAAAGCATATCATTAGTACATACAAGGTATGACTCCAGTAGTCACACCTAATCCTACCTCTCAGGAAATAAATGGTGTCAATAAAAGATCAAGATACCCTTCTTGTGTAAAACATGATCTACTGATTTGACAAATTCAGTTTCCACTTTTTCAGTCTGAAAGTCATGACATAAATACTGAAGAGAGTAGAAATGTTTCAAATGCAGATTTATTTAGTAGTATTATTTAGTCTCTATGTTTAAATGCTGATTTTCTACATTCACAAATATATTGTGATATTTCTTCATTTTGAAAGTAATTTATATATATATAAAAATGCCCATTATATACCTTTTCCAGCTGTAATGTTGCTGCATTTTCCATCACTTTATAAGAAATATTTTTGTTTCTTTTTGACTGATGGAAGGACAAAGCATGACAATTTTTAATGAACTCTTTAATTTAGTATTAAGTAGCACTGTAAAGTAGTTTAAAAGATGGAAGCCTGCAGTAATGCAATGTAAAAGTAGTCTCTATGTTACCTGTGAATGAATCTCCCTCTTTTTGTCTCTGCCAGTCCTCCATGGGCAGCCTAGTGCCAGACTCCATGGTTAGGAGGCTCTACCGATGTTTGTGTAGTATTGATCCTGGACTAGCACCGGCTCCCTCCTCAGGGAAGACCAGCACCTGTTCTGATCCTGGAGCGGGCCGGGAACAGCTGGTCATCTTCCTAGCAGACACCCTGCGAGGCACCGCAGAAGAACGGGCCCCTCTCGTCATGTCTATGTCCCAGAATGCAGCAGGGGCATCGGCGTTTGTCACCTGTGAGCAAGTAGCTGAGGTGAGAAGTGTGTCTAATGAACCCATTAAGACAAAAAGAGCCCCTTCAAAAACCTGAGCTTTGTTTAAAAACAGTCTCCTGAAACCTGAGGCTTTTCTGAAAAACTTCATACTGTTCATTAAACCTTTATTTTTCAGCCTCAGTGTAGCATAAAGAACTGTCTTTGCCCTAATCTTCATTCACATTTCTTCAAAAAAGTAAATAAACCAAAAAGCAAAACCTTCAAGGAAATGGAAATGTTGACGAAAGAAAAGACAAAACCAAGCATACATTCTCTGTAATGCATTTCACCTTCCCCCTCCCTCAGTGAATCACAATGCATTTCATTAATCACATGTCTTGAAAACAATGACATCATATAAAACATGCACCAGGGGCCTGTATCACGAAGCAGGATTAAGGAGTTAGGGAGCTATCTGATATCTGGTTCATGTTAGGATTTTTGGTATCATGAAGGTGGTTTACTTTTTACCGGGGTAAATCGCCATGGTAACTGACCCTGAACCTGCTCCAAAGGAGGTTGAATTTGACACAATGGATCAAAATGTCTGCTGACACTACTGACCTGTCAGTTCTTCTAGAAGATGCCGCAGACCTCGGTGTGCTAATACAAAAAGTGCATTGTGCAGATACTGAGAAGGTCTGTGAGGAAGGAAAGAGTTATACAGACCATTGAAACCCTTTGACTTTCCTTTGTGATAGACCCTAATATTTTGACTAATCCTAAAATAGAGTGAGTAAAGCACTAAAGTCTTTGATTTGTTGATAATATAATATTTGACAATAAGTCAAGTGTTTTACACTTTGAATTCTGTTTTCATATCAGTTCTTTACTTACTCTCAGACTGTTTAACAGCACCAGAGTTGAACCAAAATAATAATAAGGCTCAAATTGTCTTACAAGCAATAAGAACATATTCACTTAATGTAGTAAACAACTGTAATTATAGTCAGATGTTCTTGTGTCTTAATACTGATACTGATCAGATTGTTAATGCACACATTCACACAGTGAAAGTTTGTGTCTTTCCTCTCAGGCTTTAGCTGCAGCAGCTGTGTTGCCTTTAGCATGTATTATATTTTTAAATTCCTCGTGTATGTTTAAATTGATACTTTGTTGTTCTTATGAGAAATATGCGGCTGACCTCAACTTGTCTGTGTATGATTAGTCACATGGTGCCAAACTTTGCCTTTTTTATGTGAACATGCTCATAAACAGAGTCAGGAAGGCTGGGTTGACAGAGTGACTTGAAAACCACCTTTGTGATACCACTTAGTGCAATAGCAGAATGTTTGCAAACATCATACCAGTCCTGAAGGTAAAAACACACAAACAACACATCGGTCTTGAAGGTAAAGACACCCACATATCACACCTGGTGTTAATGGGTTGAATAGTTATTTTTTATTTAATCAGATAAATCCCATTGAGGTTATCAAACTCTATTTCATTGTTTTTTAAGGGAGTCCAGGCCAGGGCAGCAGGATCCTAAGTTACTGTATGTGATATTTTTCTTTCTTTTCCTTTTGTCTCAACACTCTTCATCATGTCTCCATTTTTTCTTTCTTCATAGTTCTTACAGGACCTGATTTCTGCTGTAGTGCAGATTCTGGTCCACAGAGGGCGCCTGCAAGGTTGGAAGCCAGAGAAGATGGGTGACGTGTCTGTGGGTGTAAAACTCCTGTCAGAGCAGATGTGTTCTGAACTCAAACCATCGGGTAAACAAGTAATTTATGGAATTTGTATTTACTGTGATAAAGTAGAACAACTCACCCTCTTCCCTCTCCTCCTCATCCTGTTTCACTTCATAGACCAGGGTTGTGATGTTTCCTGTCTGGAGGACTGGATTTTCAGGGTGTCCAATGTGTCGTTGTACCTGGAGATGATGGTAGCTGAGGGGCTCCAGGTGTCCCTGAGCGGCCGGCCGCCCCCCACACTACTGCCCCCCTGCATGGAGACGCCCTGGAAAGACCTGAGTTGTCTACTGGACCTTCCAACACTCATGTTTCTGGCACCACAGGTCTGTGCAAAACTCATCCAGCGTTGGTATCTCAGAGTCAGTATAGTAGAACTGGACCTACAATACAATCTTAGAGTTTGTGCACATGCCTGCTTTAAAGCTTCCAAATGTACTGTTATTTGAAGATGAACAACTGTATCCTCTCCTTAAGAATCCTTTCAGCCTTCAACACTCAGTGGAATTGCTTCTTGGTTTTCTGTCACATGCTTCTCTCAGCTGAGAACTAGAAATAGCTCAAATAAAATTTAAATGTACACGTGAAGTGGTGGCATGAGAGAAGAAGTGCAGACTCCTTTGTAAATGTGTAATATTTGGAAGTGAATCAAAATAGACTTGACACGACAAAGTGCATCACAATCATCATTTTGTCATCAGACGATGCAGTGTGAAGACACAGTCATTTAAAGATATTCTTGCTCTCCATTTTTTGAGTATAAAAGTTATCTCAGCATAATTTGACATTTCCTGTCTTATTTCATAACAGAGCAATGCTTAAAATAGAGAACTAAAAATACACACTTCTTTGAGGTGCTGACCATGAACCACAATGTTCCCAGTTAAACTTCTGAGTCTGGAACTTTTGTTGTATTACCGTCTCCTCTCTGCTGTCACTCTATCAAATGAATAAACAAAGCTAGCCAAAAATATACAAAGTAGTCATGCTCTGATAAACCTACTGGGTTGTGAATCATCTAATTTGAGATATAGGTTTTTTTTAATAACAGGAACTGTTTACTCAGGTAGGATACCATGACATAGAAACCTATTAAAACCATGGGCTCAAAGAGGAACAGGTTTTTCCATCAGATTTGCCATGTTCAGCTGTAATGTGAGCAGTTCCACCAACCTTTTGTTGTCCAGGTTGATTATACGTTCAGAGAGTTCATCAGCCTCATGATATGACTGAGCAGAGAGCATATCTAAACCTCAAAGGCCATGTCAAACTCTTATTTGATACCTAGAAAAGGAATCTGTTACAACTATTTCACATTAGTGCTACTGACAAAGCAAGTAGGTTATTTGTTTTTTAACGTTGACATTTTCAGACCTTGCCAGGAACTATTCAAAATAAGCTCAGTTTGCCTGTTACCGTTATCACTAAGGACATGGCTTTTATTTCCAAGTGTTGTCACAAAGTAGCTTCATGTTGTTCTGTCCTGAGAGTAAAAGCAGTGACACTATCAGGAATCACTGGGGAATGAAACATTTGCACAATTCAGATGTCCCTAAGACTATTGTTTTGGATGTACTGTTGTATACCATCCATTAGATTTGGTAGAAGCTCAGTTTGAATCAGAGAGTAAAAACTGAAACACACTGATTGGACTGACTTGGACAAATATAGCCCATTATAACATTAGTACCACTGAATGATGTCTATTTTTCTAGAGAGTTCATTGGTCAGTCTCCAGATTGTGGACAAATGTAGTGGTCAGCTGTGCAGGATAGGTTTTAGAAGACTCAAGCTAATCCTAAAGCTCGTATCACACTTATCTCACTTTGTGGTACATGTCTCAGTAAAGGACTCTTTGAGCTTGTTTGCAGTCCCTAAACCTTTAAAACATGGAGGAACTATTTTAAGGTAATCCCTACAAACCAAAAGCTCTGCCGCCTGCTCTCAATCTTTCATTTCCATCGTTGCCTAAATAGTACAATATAAAGGTGATGTAGGTCAAATAGATGTAATGTTTGTTGATGAGGTTATTTATATTGCCCACTGTCACAATCCAGATCAGTATCACACTCCAATAGATAGTTTGTAAAGTCCGTTTCCACTTTACAAACCATCTACCCACATGTAATAGAGAGGCGAAGTTCTACCCCTTCCCGTTGTTCCCCATGGGACCTAACTTCAGAAAAAAACTGTATTACAGTCAATGGCGAGAGACGAGTAATTTTTTGATTCCGTTTCAATCATGTCGTCATTTAAACATAGGATGTTTGTCATAAAATATAAATAAAATAAAATATAATTTTACAAGTCAAGAAAGTTGTTTTGTTGTAAAACTGTTTAAGTGTTAGTGACGTCATGGTAACTTTCTCCTGCACAAGCTGCTCAGAGCTGCTGAAGACGTCTCTGCACCTTCCACATGACCAGACTTGTGGTGATGTTCACCTTTTTTAATACAGTTTTACCTCTCTCTTGAAGAACAATTTGAAATATGTGGAGGTAACGGCCGTTTCACACTAAACTAGATGTTGCTGTAGTATCTGTACAACAAACGGCCACTTTCTTGACTCGTATAATCATATGTGTAGTTTAAAAAACACATATGATTTGCCTTTCCCCATTGACTGCTGTTCATATTTTTTCCAAAGTTAGGTCTCATGGTGCACAGAGGAAGGGGGAGGACTTCACCTCTCTGTTCTTTGCAGGTGTTGCATTTATTTTTGCTGTGTGAGACTGTTATGTCTGTCGAGCTGTCAAAGCTGGTCTAATACCAAGAACAACAATATGGAGCTGGAAATGTCCACTTTAAGCTGCAAGTTACACACACTGTCACTCTACAATGTTGCAAAATTCTTAAATGTTTGTTGTCTTTCCAGTTACCAGACAGATACAGCGCCCCCTGGAGACTTGTGTTTTCCACGCAGCTGCATGGGGAGAGCTTTACCAGGATGGTATCTGGTCTTACAAAGCGCGGGCCAACCCTTCTACTTATCAAAGACACAAAGGGACATGTTTTCGGGGGCTTTGCCTCCCATGGCTGGGAGGTCAAACCTCAGTTCCAGGGTGAGAGAAGAGACTTTTTTGGCATTCAAGTTCAGTGTGTGATATTTAGTGGCATCTAGAGGTGAAATTGTAACCAACTGAATAACCCCCGTGCTGGGTTTATGTACTATGGTAATTGCACTTAAAGCCCCAGACCTTAATGCTGTGTTTAAGGACACATTGAGGAAGTACCACGCGTTTGAATATTGCGGGCGGTCACATGACTTTTGTCTCAGATCTTTGTGATTTGTATATTTGTGTGTGTGTGGGTGCGCAGGTGACTCCAGATGCTTCCTGTTCACTGTCAACCCCAGGCTCAGAGTTTATACAGCTACAGGATACAACCAACACTTTATGTACCTCAACCAAAATCAACAGACCATGCCCAATGGACTGGTGAGAGCCCAGATTTTAACAAAGGGAGAGAAGTTCAATGCTGTTAAGTATGGCTTGTAATTATTCAGTGTAGTAGGCTTTCATTTAAAACACTGTATTGGTCCTTCATGTACCTCTGCTATGATGAATATGATATCATTTTATTCATTACACTATAAATTTCACATTCTAGTCTTAAAGGATCAAATACAGGGGTTTTGACTTGGACTTATAGGTCCAGGTGTAGTAGAAGATAGACAATATACACATTAGCCATGTGATAATGCTAAAATGAACTAAAGTACTTTATTTTTGCTCTACATGGTGATAGCACAGGCAGCTGTAAACTAGGTATACACAATATTAGATTTTGGTTGCTACTGATATATATATACATCTGTTTTTATTTCATTGTGGAGTAGAACACCAAGTCTCTCCTACTCTAGAATGAACCTATTACTCTTACTTGTTGATACAGACATAAAATGACAAACAGCATTTGATTCTACCATAAATGTATCATTGTATTCACTCCTGAAAAATAAGGACATTATTTCAACTTGAAGCAATAGAAGGAGGAAGGAGAATAAATTATATGACAGTGCCACGTTTCATTTTTAAGTAAAATAGTCGTTCATGCTCGTCGCATGTGCATAGTTAAGACGTCCCCATATCAGCCAGGAATATCTGCTGATACCGATATCGGACCAATAATATTGTGCATCCCAACCATAAACAAACGTTTTTAATGCACAGTGTCGCATTAGAAAATAATTATGGAAACAGCAAAATTAGAAAACTTCCTCACTTTCATAAAAAAGTGAGACGCTTACTTGAGGTAGTTTTTGCCTTTTTTGAAAAAGTTAATGTGCATAATCGCCGATGGAAACACCTTTTTCGAATAAATTCTGATGTAGCAAACTGTTAACTCACATGACATGAGCTGTTTGCGCCTCTTCCCAGATATTCCGATAAAGTTTGAAAACATGTCAGGTACGTGTGGAATGATGACAAGACTGAATTATTCCTCAGTCTCATCCCTGAAAAAAAAAACACATTGCAGCCATTTTAAATGGAAAACAGTAACACGTTGCTCTACTTCTTCTACTTTGTTCATTAGAGCCATGTGTAACGTAGCCTACAACGCCACCTTCTGACCACATGACTCAGCCTAGTCCAAAAAATTACAAATCTTTTCCAGATATTGGTAATGGAGAGTCAAGTTGTCAAGAAAATCACACATGCGGAGCTGGAATTTGGCTTTCATGTCTTTATTTTATATGTTAATAAAAGTAATAATTGTGTCTTTCCCCTTTCATCACATATGCAAACCTAATTAATGATATTGATGATACATGACATTGATCCTCTTGCCTATCTTTTCTTATGTTTTTTATTTATTCATGTTTTTATTGTCAGGGTATGGGTGGTCAGCATAGCTACTTTGGCCTGTGGCTAGACAGTGATTTTGGCCGCGGCCACAGCCGTGCACGGCCCAAGTGCACCACCTATGGCAGTCCTCAGCTCTCTGGAGACGAAGACTTCACCCTGGACTCTGTGGAGGTTTGGGCAGTCGGAAAACTCCCTGAACCTGAAGAGGTCAGATTAGTTTTTAAATCTGCAATGGATTGGGTTTTGCAGGGCTAAACGATTTCACAAAGTTCACAGATTTACATTAGCACATTCATGACTCTTTAGGCTTTTCATTACATCAAAGTAGAAGTATGTATAACATATTACTAACTGTATCAATTGTACCGTGTAAAGAACTAAAGAGATTTACATCCTAGCTTACACCTGTTTCCTTTAGAATGAGGAGAATTAAAGCCATGGTATCTGTGTACAGCTACAGCATCTGTTTTTGTGTTTCAGGGTGAGGAGGGACAGGGCAAGAGGAGTATCCTAGACGTGGATCCAGAGGTTCAAGCCATGATGGAGATGGCAGGCAAGACTCTGCACAGCCAGGGCCTCAGGGAGCCTGAGGAAGACCAGGAGCAATAACAGGCAACAGGAACACCAACCAAAGCCATCTCATTTTGCTGCAGTCTTCAGTCTACCTGTTACTGATGCATGTAGGGATTTCAGAATCTGAATTTCTTCAACGTGAACACTAAGGCAGCATTGCCTCTTAACTCTGAACGCTGAAACGTGTATGATGTCATCAGAACAGAAACAAAGCCTGTGTGCATGTTGACATCTTCAGGCCTGGATTCTTATGGGATATTGTTCAAAGAACCAGCACTAATTACATAACATTTCACGGCAAAACAAAGGCTGGAAATGTCAAAAATGGGGCAAAAGTTACATATTCAAACTTCCCATTGACTTCAGGGAAGGGCAAGAGGCAGTTTTTGTGAGTTTGGATGTGATATAATTGATACGAGATCGAGGTGAAACCAAAAGGGGGTCTAAATTTTTGAAATGTTGCAGAGGGCACTATTAAGCCATTTCTAGCAAAACATCCAAATTAGCCACGTTGCCACAGCAACACCGTTCAATGAAAAGTCACCATTTTGATAACTTTGCATTGCACTGACCAAAATCTAACCAAATCTGAAGTTGCACAATTCAATTCTCTAGGAGGAATTCATTAAAGTACAACAGCTGGAAATGGCAAAAATTGCTCATTGAAACCAAAATGGTAGACTCCCTGTTGGGTTTGGGGTACGGTTCTAAATGGCTTATTGGTGCATCTGGTCTTGACACTTGCCTATCACATTCAGTACATTGAGGCTTATCTTTTCAATTTTTTTTCTCTGGGATACTATTGAGCCATTTTGCTACGTTCGTGCCCATGTGAGTTTTCCAGCCTGTTTAGCCCTTAAAAAAATGCCATTCAGTTGGTAAAAAAATGGTTCGAAAAATGCTCATCAGACCCTTCACACACATCTAAAAGCCAGCAGTGTGCAGGCTTCACTCAGCTTTTGTGTGAAAGGGACCCACAGTATGTGTTGTGGGTGTTTTCGCACTTACTTCTGGCAAGCTACACTGGCTTTAACTTATAGAACTGAATATTCTACAAAATACCACATTGCTCATTCAGCATCTGAGAGCAGACGAGGTTACCAGAAGGAGAAACACTTCAGCTGATATCACTAACCGTTAAGTTTTAGGTTACCCAGCTGAGTACCACTTTATAAATGGTTTATACATGGGTTATTGACTAGGTTGTAAACACTTTAGAAATGATGAATAAGTTGAAAAAGGGCTACAGTAACTCGTTGCTTGACAAATAGTGAGCCCACATTTACCTTTACTGTTAAGCCTCAGATTTCATTGGTTACATTGTTTCCTTTATCGTCTCCATCAGCAGCATTACTTTGGCAATATTGCACTCTTGTTACTCTTTACTATAAGACACCCCTTTGCCTGCTATACATGTTAGTAAGTCATTAATACATGGGGATGTGTTTTATGCTTTATAATAAGGCTCCATTTACTTGTTAGAAATGGTAGTAACTCGTTAGTACATGGTTTAACATTCTGTCCGATAAAGGATAAAGTCAAGAAGCAACAACCACAGCTTGAAATTGAAGGCAGTGTGGAAGTATCTTAAAGTGTAATACCACTGATGACCACTAGATGTTGGCTCCTAAAAAGCCTGGTCCCTGATCATTCTGGTCTCATTCACTGTATTTGGACCCTCTGATAAGTGTACCTGTGGTCTTCTTGTAAATTATTACTCTATTAATAAGATTTTGCCCAGGGGGGACTTTGGTTTCTATTTATTGAATGCAATATTTTTTTCCTGACTGACAGCTTTACTGGTAGTTGTGGTTAATAAATTACATTACATTAACAAGACTGTCAGGTCATTTTGTTAATCAAATGTTTGATGAGGTTTACCGTTTTACCATGTCAGTAATTTAGCATTGGCTCACTCATCAACCCTCAGGCCTGCCCAGCTCTGCCCTTTTGTGCAAATATGGTCACTTCTGCCTCCAAAAAAACAACATAACAGTGGCCAAAATGCAAAAATGAGGCTTCAAAACGGTAGTCCTGCCATTTTACAGATGTTACTGGGAATTAAATAAAACTTTATCTTTGGCCTTAATAGTTATGAAATAGAAGATTACATTTCATCTTATTTAAATCTTATACACATTTTCTTTTGGATATGGCAATCTATGCTCAAACACAGTCAAATCTGCTCATGATAGCTAGATAGCTAATTGCAGCTAACGTTAGGCTAACTGCTAACTTGTAGTGGAAGTTATTTTTAAAAGCTAAAAGATTCTGGTTAAGGTGAGACATTAGCTAATGTTAGCTTCAGTATCAAATCTTATTTGGAATAGAAAAATGTAATCTAAGTAAGCTGAGAGACTAGCAAACTCTGAGATGTAACAGAATTGATGAATAAATAAGTGCAACAGTAAATCAATCATGTAGTTAGCCTGGATCAACGTATGAAAACTTGATAATTCTTCTTAACTTCTTTATAAATGGTTTATAAAGTAGTTACAACATAAGTAGAAACCATTTGTAAAACCCTCGAGTAAAGTGGTAGCTAAAGCTGAATCCAGATCCTGTTAGGAAAACACTATGTAAATGTAAATCCACCTGACGATATTAAATGCTCTTAAACTAGCATCCATCTTCTGAGCCATTCTGTTAAGTGTGTGAAAATGTGACTTGTATTGCGACGGAGCTCCTTTATAAACGTATAACTTGTCTAGGGTCAGTTATTCAGGGAATTTCACAGACAACAGACTGTTTCCTCAAGTACCAGGGCTACTGAATAAACCAACTTTATGATTACAGGAGATAGATACTTGAAAGCAATCTAACATGGTGGCTCAACTCGTCCATGTTGTGATCCAAGCACAAAGAAAGAAGTCAGGCTCATTCAATTTTAGCATTTTTTGCTGGTGTAAGTGATCTTATTAGAGCAGGGAAACCCCAAATAAATAGTCTAAACAGTTCTTGTTCTTGCTAAGCAAATCAATGAAAATAGAACAGCCAAAAATAGTGTGCCTCTGCCTCTATTTAAAAGCTTCCCTACTGTGTCTGTGGCTCCTACTGCTCCTACTGAAGACTGAACTCTTCATAAACTGCTCCCAAATGCATAGCTTTATATTTAAACAGGATCAGTGATTTGCAAAAAGAGCTGGACATGTTTAGCGTACAACCAGGAGGAACGAGTCAACTTCTTTACTGCAGTAAACGTGTACAAGTCCAGGCTCTGAAATGCCCTCAAAGTATAAGAGTCAAAAGTCGGCCTTTGAAGGACGTTTCTACCTCATGTCATATTCATATAATGTGAAGACTATTAAACCATTCTAACTTCAAATCAAATCCTTAACAGTAGTCTGAAAATAATAATGAACATTAACTTCACTCCGATGTGCATATCCTTTTTCAGTGTCAGCAACACAACTTGAAACCTTCTGATTCTTTTTTCTGCTCTCCAATCTCCCAGAAGGTCCTGTTTTGTCTTGTTACGTCTTTTATGTTGTTTTCACCTTGTTCCATCTTCTGCGTCATTTTTTTTTTCCTGTTGCATCTTCTGCGTCATTTTTTTTTCCTGTTGCATCTTGTGCGTCATTTTTGTCTCGTTGTGTCTTACATCATTTTGTCCTCTTACGTCTTTTACATGATTTTTGTCTTGTCATGTCTTGTTAGATTTATTTTGTGTGATATTCACCGATGGATTCACCAAGGCGTCGTCTACGTGTTATTGTTTCATCCATTTAGGTTGAAATCAGTCTTGATGTTGGGAAGATGCACAATGATAAACATAATGGATAATCCCCCTCAATTTCTTTAAAACTAAAGTAATGAGCCTGTTTTGAAAATGTAAGGAGTAGAAAGTACAGATATATGTGTTAACATGAAGGGAGTTAAAGAAAAAAGTTGTCAGAAAAATAAATACTCAAGTCCAGATACCGGAAAACTGTAGTTATGATCTGTAATGAAGTATTTGCACCACCACTGTCAGGCCTGTTATTTTCAAGTGATGGTTATCTGTGGTTTAACTAGGATATCTTAGAGTATAAGTTCTTGTTGGTTTTTCTATTTTGTGAAGCCTTGGCAGCAAGGTTTACTGGTCACTGACCTCCATGACTGAAACTAAAAAAATACATGTGAGGCTGGACCACTATGTGTTTAAAATGTCAAACTTGTGTACCTTTAGCACAGTTAGCCAGTTATGACCGAGTTATGTGTGTTCATCAATAGTCTTTTTAACTGTAATCTGAATGTTTCCTCCAGTGACACAGTATGAAAAGCATTCAATGACTCTTGATGATGTGAATTATCATGTACAGTGTTGAAGTGATGACTGATTGAACAGATGATTGTCTGCACTTGGGTCGTTCCTGTTGTACAGTGACTTTTCTGTCATTATTATTGACTTACATCTTCTCTAAAATGAGCCACGGATTTATAACAAATGGCTTAAATTGTATATTTAGGTCCTATCTATCACTTAAACAGAGATAATAGACCTTAAAAATACTATTTTGTATTTTATACACCTTTTTATGGTTGTGGTTATGGTTTTGTCTACCATGAAATGATTAAAAACCTGAAAATATTCATTAATTATGTTACAGATTAGGGTAAACTGCCTCTAATCATATATTTAAGGCAGGTTAAGCTACAGTCATTTTCTTTCTTTACTGTGTGTCCTTGAACTCATCGCCCCCCCTGTTATTATGTACTTTGAGATATACTTTCAGGAAGTGACAGAAATGTTTTCTTCTACATGAATTCATCTGAATTTAACTTCACCTGTCACTCATTATTCTGCTCGTCACAGTCTTAAAGTTCCACCCTGTCCAGTCAACAAAATTTGAAAACATATGACGTAGTTATAAAAGTTCTGTTCATCTGTAGAAGGTTCATTTGCTAAATGTCCTTCACTCAAAGAACCACAGGTAACTTACCTCCAAATGTTCTTCTAATGGGATGGACCACAAATGGTTTTTCATTCTCTGTTTTGTCATTTTTCATGATTATTATTTGAGTCCCTGAGCTTGACCACTTTGTATTCCTGAGACCTGTAACATATCACTGTTATGATAAAATTCTACCGGAGCCAAAATACTACTGGATAACAGGAATGACCCGAAATCCATTTTTGCAGTGCTTACCTGTAAAATTAATATATTAAAAGATAAACTGCTCCTCTGAGGTATGCACTTGTGTGGAATGGGCTCATTTGCTTATTTGAATGTCTCCGTTCGAGCCACACAAGCCGTATAGTGTCACCATAAACAGAAACATCAAGACCTCCTGCTTTGAATTCTACTAATACAAACACCTGCTCAGAGGCTGAAAGGCAGCTCTGTGTTCACCCCCTCCTCTTCTCTCCTCTGCTACCATGCAAATTACTGCGACAAGTTACACATGCAAATCTGTTCTATAATCTTACAGCATGTGGTGATGGACATGGTTCAATGAAGAAGTATTTATACTTGTCTTTATGTTTGTGCATGTAAATTATTTTATAACCAGAAATGTGAATGTGTGGTAAAATCCATGATCACCTCATGATATACAGTATCTGAATTATTTTTATGGACATATTTAATACTGTTTAGAAGAACTATGCACATACTGTATAGAGTTAATACAGTATGGTCATAGTTCTTTTAACCAGTATTTAATATTATAAATAATAATCCACTGCCCTTCATCTAATAGCACATTTCTTTCACCTCTAATACTTGTGTGCTGTACATATTTATGTATTTCCACAAGCTTTCAGTATCACTATATTTTTCAACATTTAGTAACCATGTAGTCTCAGCATATTATGCTTTAATTATCCAGATTGGTTTACAAGCTGCCATTCAGGCACACATTTTTAGAGTTGGAAATGAAATATTGTTTCTCTCTACCCTTAATTAAAATTGATTTAGCTTTGTGTGGAGCATCTAAAGTCCCAAAAGGTGATATTTTTTTCACTTATGAACAAGATATTATGTGGCGTGCACAATATAATAACTTGTTGACACAGGAAAATTTTGTCCACACAAAATAATCACTTGTACCTTTTGGGGCTCCATAAATTTGTGTTAATATTGATCATTAGTTTCTGAATACCTTGTTTTATTTAACAAGGTATTATGATGTGTGAACAAGTTATCTTGTGTAAACAAATTATTTTCTTGTGTTCACAAAATAACTTGTTCGCACAAGATAATTATTTTATTCATTCAAAATAATGTGTTTGCACAAGATTAATTATCTTCACACAAGTAAATGATCTTTTGTGCTCAAGATAATTTACTTCACACAGAAAAATGATCTTGTTTGCACAAGAAAAAACAACTTACCTTTTGGGAATTTTTGGAGCTCTGTAAATTTGCTTCAATACTGATCTTCATTTTTAATTAACAAGTTATTATCATGTGTATACAAAATAATAACTTATTCGCACAAGAAAATGATATTTAATGCACAATACAATAACTTGATAAAACATGAAATAGCTTGTGTGGAAAAGATTTAAAAAATATGATTTTGACCCTTTTGGGACTCCGTAATTTGATTATTATTTATTTCTGAGAACTCAGTTGTATTTAATGTTTTGTCTTTTTTTCTGAGCTCATGTCAACAGTTTCCCACAGCTTCATTCTTATTCTTACTTGGATTCATTCATAGTGGTGTTAGACTTGCTGGGCCGTCATACCAGACCAGTATATGAGTCCCCGGACCCCACTTTGAACCACCTGTCAAATTCTTGATAAGTCTCGGTAATATCGAAACAGACTCCGCTTTCGGTGCGTGTCAAACCCCGCAGACTGTCAGCAGCTAATCACACACATTCAGCACAAATAGAGTGTTAATTGTGGTATAAGTTGGTATAAATGCGCTTCGTCCTGCAGGTCAAAGTGGCAGCTCTCCTCCTCCTCCGTCCCATGTCACTTGTATAGTTGTGTAGTTTGCATAGATACCGTCCTTGCTTCCGGACTTTTTTTTTTTTTTTTTATAACTTGTAGCCTATGCCTACAGTATAATGCAAGTGAACTTTTACTTCCTTGTACACACAGATAGAGGAACTGACCGTTTTGCGGCTGGCCTTTTTTTTTGTCAACACTCTACATCCTCTACAGCTTTATTTCATAACTTTCAAACCATGAACAGAAGATAGAAAACCAGCGGCCACTTTCCGGAGCTGAAAAGACTCGACTTCACCTATAGGGTAAGGTTTTTTATATATACATATATATATGTATATATACATATATATATGTATATATATATTTCTATATTCATATATATATTTGTGTGGATGAAACATTTGAAGTGCGCGTAAGAAGTGCTCATAGTGCGACAGGGTTAAGTCAGCAGAGGGGAAATCCGCTTTTTCACTGGCCGTGTATGTACTGATCTGCAGCATGGAGCCCGAGCAGGACCCGGCAGTCCGCTAGACTATACTCATATGAACACATGTAGGTTCATACATGCAGTCACTTACAATAACTACTTCTAGTATGTTCCTATAGAGCTCTTAGGTTGTCTGAAGTAACCATTTGAGACCTACAAAAAGTACATCTATATACCCAGTACATTCATTACTAATAGAGCAGTCCTGCATTTTATGTGACTTTGATGATGATACATCTTTGGTGAGATTGAACTTTATGGGTATTATTGTGGAGGTTTAACTGGTTTACACTCATACATATGGAATGAACACATTTGAGACATCTTTAGAGGACTATAAGCTGTCAAAACCTATTTAGCATTAATAATAATGCTATTAGGATTAAAAACATGCACTTCAGATGTTTAAATAATGTCCTGTATGCACCGTCTTACATTATAGACCAGGGCTACTGTAACCATGTGAAAGAGCAATTCAGGTTTTATCATTTCAGTAACATTTATTCATGCAACATTTTGTCACATTTTTGTGTCACGTGTGATAGATTTTGTATCACAACTTGTAGACTGTTCCCAACTACCAAGCCTTGTGAAAAGTTGCTTCAGTGAAATGGCGCTCATTGTTAGGTTTCACACCGCAGATGAGAAACACACACTTGTAATTCGCATTTGTGAAAAAACTCCCATTTACTATTTCCCATTCATCATGGAAAAAAAGAAAAAATACACACACACACACACGTGTCTCAGTTTTTCTTTTTTTCTTTTCTTTACTGTTACATATGTGTGTGTGCTAACAAGCTAGCATTGCTTAATGTTACTCATCGGAACTTATTTAAGTCAGCTAATATGTCAGAAGGAGACAGGATGTCTGTGAATCTTAATGGACAGAAATGTAAACAGGTTTACCAAGTGACTTTGTGTTATTGACCTTATTCCTATGCCTCATTATACTTTGCATGGATTATGGGTGCAACTTCCGACGCCGAACTGGAGCATTTTCCATGGTAGCGCAATGCTAATCCTATTCTTTCTAAGAGCAAAAGAGGAATACAATACGTAAGAACAAAACCTGTTACACCTCAAACCAAAAACAGTCAGAAAAGCTCTGAGTCCAATCAGTTTTCAGTCACTCAATTTGTGCTCAGTGTGTTATTTTGTTTGTTTCATTGTGATGAGAACATGGGGAGGGCGATCGACCGCCAAATTAATGATCATTAGTAACTAATGTAACTAAGTTAGTTATTAGTTACTGATGATTGTTACCTGTGAGCGGAGGCAGGGCTGAGCTGCTGGAATAGAAACCTATGATCATGTAATAATAATAATAATAATAATAAAGAAAACGGTCTCTGAATAAAAGTACAGTCATACACCTGGATACTAAAACAGACTGAGCTGTGTTTATCAGGGCTGTGTCACTCGAGGTGAGGCTGAAAACAGACAGACAGAGACATGAGAGGCTGTTTGTGTGTGATAAGGTTAGAAGACATGGACTGGGTTCTGCTGCTGCTTTTGGTCTGTGTTTGTGTTCATCTTACCGTTACTTATGCATACTGTCACACAGTCAGAGGTAACCCACAGTCAGCTGTTAAAGCCCTGTCATGTCAGCACGTCCAGGTTCACTCTGAATGTTTAATGAATTGAGCCAAAAAAGTTGCTAACGCTAATATAAGTATTCAATATTTTTCTCCTTTGAACCTGACCTGTTACCAAGGGTGGAGATGGCATTACTACACTTCACGAACCCATTAACATTATACGTCCTCCTTAGTCTGGTTGTTAGCCTCTCAGAGCGACATCTCCACATTTTAACACAGCGCTGCACAAGTTCGTATTACAGTGCAGCAGGTAGAACTCCACACAGACATTTTAGAAAATTATCTGTAAGTAAAATATGTTACAGACCAAGCAGTACAACAGTTATTTACTAAATTGTAGACGAATGACTTTGTAAAAAGCTGTTAACAGGTAGCCATGGCTATCCTCTGACTGGGACTGACCATAGGGAACTGACTGGTGTACTGCTTCTCCCGCTATCTCACAGGAAGTTAGACCCATATTCATTTCTACAGTAATGCCTGTGGGAATAAGGTGAATAAAATGTACATATTCTGATGTAGCTACATATTTTAACCTTTAGCGAGTGGCGCCTGGCTGCGGACCTCCACCAGAGGGCACCTCAACTGGTTGACAGGCAGTCAAATGTTTACTTGACTTTTAAAATCTAGCCATTTTGCTCAACATTTGTGTCTTGCTAACAAAATTGGACTGGCCATGGTAGTTGGAACCAAATTATTTACGCAGCCAAACCACAAGTATAGCTATTCATGCTCTGTTTGAAGTGTTGGTAATGTTTAATTTTATCCTATATAATCTTTGCTGTGTCTAAATAATAAAATCACTTTACAGTTATCATGAAGCTAACTGTAATTGAGAGTTAGAGCATGATTGTGACTTCTCGAAACATTGAGGTTAACTTTAGAAATCATTAAAGCTGCATAAATGACCTAGTGGCCAGCAGGAGGCAGTAGAAGGCTAAAACTGCTAAAAACTTGATTTTCATCCACAATTTTGACCATTTATACTGTTTGTGCTCTTTGGTTCTGGGCAGATAGCATATTGTGAATCGGATGATCAAACTCAACAATTTTGCAGGCATTAACTTTAAAATGTAATCCCTTTTTTTAAAAATAAATTCTTTATTTTTCAAGCATATTTGTGAAATCTTCCTTTTGAAGCAGTGTTTAACTTGAACATTTCTGAATTTTGAATTCGAAACCTCATTCTAAAACAGTATGGTATGAACAGTGGTACAACTATATTTAGCAAGTTATTATACCTCTTAACACATTGCAATATGTACTAAATTCATTTAGCTGGATCAAATTGGTTGGTTTTATCTTGTGTATCTATGAATTTGTAAATGAAGCAGTCGGCATTCAAAATTCAGTCTGTAACACTTCTTAATATTGCATGGCATCACATCACATCTATGATTAATAAGATTTATAAACACTACATATTGTGAGCACGTGAGCAGCTATTCGTCTATTTACACACAAGCATGTGCACAAAAAACTACCAACTAAGATATTCCATCTTTCTTTCCTTCCATGCATAACATGCCATATAATTGGAGTTCACCCTAACACCTTTTCATAAATCATATTTTGAAAAACTAAAAACTTCTCACCACTTTTGCAAGTGTGAAAGTGGTGAGAAGTGAACTCCATTCCTTCATAGCTCGGTACGTAACAGTTCTTTTAACATAAATTGTTCTTGCTTTGGGTAATAAAAATGTTCTGCAGCCTGTCTGCCAGGTCTATCTGGACTGAAAAATAGTTTTTATACAAAATAAATGGGGTTTTTGTGATGAATTTCTTCTAAAACATGCATACATTCATCTATTTTCAAGATAAGACACCATTAAAGCTTGCATCACCTGTATGAGAAAATCTTAGGTCCAAAACCTTGAACATCATGAATCATCATGTTGAAACAGGTTTAGGCAACAAAACTACCTGGTTAGGTTTAAAAAGGATCATGGTTTGGGTTAAAATAGACTTCCACAACATTAACTACATGTTAGAAAACCTTTGAGCCAGGAGGCTTTACACTCTGGTGTAAATGTCATACAACATTAGACCTATACAACACCTGGGTGTGAATAACATGGTTGGCTATGGACACTGTCATTATATACCCACTTGAGTATGAATAGCCACATGGGCTGTTCCAGCCTAGGTCTAAATATGTGCATATATGGCTTTAATGGCATGTTATATGTGTTGCGTGTGAGAATGAGGAAACTAGCTTCAATGTGGTAGCAGTGATCCCTATGGGGACAGTCCCTTTACAGAGATGGGCTGAACATTTCAGCAGGGACACAGGAATAGTTCGTCATGTAATAAAAGTTAATTATCAACTTTACTTCAGGACACAGTAGAATGATTTTTGGTTTTCATGTTCCAGGTTTCTTAACATATATTTACGGGAACAGACAATACTTCCTCATCCTTCCTAACATAAAACATGATGTTCCGTTGTCAAACACACTGTACTGTGTTCTCGTTATGGGTTATAAAAAGACATTTTATTGCATAAACATATCTTTGATAGAGAGCCAGTATCGTTGTGTATTTACACATTATTTCTCCCTCAATGTCTAAACACACAAAAAACGTGTCTTTTGTTGATATTTCCTGGCACAGTTCAGAACAAACTAAAATCAACAGACCTTTTGCCCGTGGCACTGTTTTTTTATATCCTGCTGGTCATTTGCAAGTTAAATATTAGGTGTTACGGTGTACCAGGCTGCACACATTTCAACACCGCTCTAACTCCAAGTATGTACAAGCACTATTTGCACTATTTACTTCTTATCACTGTACTTCAAATTTATAGTCCATTCGAACCATGAAAAGCACCATGTTGTCAGAGGCTGTGTTGTTGTCATTCACTGACACACATTTGAAATTTTGCAACTGCACATTCATGCAGTTTACATGACATTGTATGTGGACTACTTGCCAACCTTTCAATCCTCAGTACCACCAATAGTCATAGTCATAAATGGAAGTATATATAGTAAGTCAAGTCAAAGCAGTTGTCCAGTTCAATGTCCAGTCTATCCTTCATTGTCTAAGGTGTTGTACAGTCTGATGCAGTGGATGAAGGATCTTCTGTAATGTTCAGTCCTGCATCGTAGTGAGTTGAGTCATCCACTGCAGTTGCTTCTGCTTGTTCAGAACGTAGTGAAGAGGATGATCTGAATTGTCATAACCATCAGACTCATCCAGATGAGAGTATCCTCGATGTAGCATGTAGAGGACGGCATCATTCCCTCCATTGTGTTCTTTGTATGCAAACAGCAGGGGGTCCAGCGCATGTTTGGCGCAGAAGCAGCCGCTCCAGGGTCTTCATGATGTGTGACTGTAGTTATTTGGCTCAGCTGGATGCCCTGCTTTAGGTACTGGTACAATACATGAGGTTTTCCACAGAACCCTCCCCAACTGTAGACTCAGGTTCAAGATCTTCATCCTAGATCAACTATTTTATTTATAGGTAGTACTTTTTCAAGTAAAACTGACACACTAACTTCAAAATTATTTTTTAAAATATAGGAATTTGAATTGGTGTAGAGGAAGAAAATAGTCCTTTTATTGTACTGTCCAAATTCCTTATGTAAGTGACAATGGCAGTGACAGAAAGGATGACAAGTTGAGTTGCATTCATTAAAGGAAGTGTGCTAATATACTGACTGATTACCTTGTAATTTCTGTAACTGGAAATGTGTCTTTGTGGTTAGATGGACAGGTAGATATCAATTATTAACCTTTTGACTTCTACTGTTTTCATGGAAGCCTAACCGTAAACAGAGGCTCCTGGAACTTT
This sequence comes from Coranthus polyacanthus, assembly GCA_037367275.1. NCBI lineage: Eukaryota > Metazoa > Chordata > Actinopteri > Kurtiformes > Apogonidae > Coranthus > Coranthus polyacanthus. The sequence continues at coordinate 5,632 of JAPQRN010022071.1, read as the reverse complement.
TGTTCAAGGTTAGGGTTAGGGTTATAGCAGAAGTGTGAGTCCAAAATGCATGCATTAGACTTCATTTGAAAGGGAACATCTAGTTTCTGTGTTTAGCATATGGCTAAAACACAACCTTAACTACACTGGTTCAAACATGGCTCATATGTAACCCTAACTGGTGACCTTGTGGACGTTAAAGAGGATAAAATATTCTAAGAATTTATGTAATTTGTGTAATTTAGTGCATTCCAACAGTATGGAATTGTCCTTTCAAAAGGTTAGGGGACCCAGATAGATTTTAAAAAGTCAAAGCAGCAGAGGTTGGAATATCCTGACTTTTATTACCTAGCAGGGACCTAGCTCTAAAATCCTGCATCCTTCATTTCCCCTAATGCAACCAAAGGGTATGTTTTTCTTAGATGCTGCTTGCTAGTTAAAATGCATGTTCTTTGTTTTCGTTGAATGAACCTCGCTGTGTCTGTTCTGTCTCAGCAGTAGAGATGGCTCGCAGGGGGCAGCAGGGGGAGATGACGGAGTTCAAGAAAAGCCAGATCAAACGGGACATGGAGATGGGTGTGGTCATGACGGTGTTCAGACAGAAGGCGGAGCGGCTCACCGTGCAGGTCATCATGGAGACCCGGCAGGTGGCATGGACACGCACCGCAGACAAGACTGATGGTGTTTGTAAGTGTGATCAGGATCGGTTACGTCTTTATTTCATAGGATAAGGACACATTTGGATAGATAGATATGCCAACATTTACTATGTTATAGTAACACAATCATTTATCATTAAATGTATCACTATTTTTTAATAGTGTTCAATTTTAGGATTTTTTAGAGCCAGAAGTGACCATATTTGGACAAGCGGGTGGAGTGGGGAGGAGTGAAGGCTGAAACTCATCAAGCTAACACCGAAAACACACAAAGCTACACAGCTGCTAACTAACACTTATGTTAAACCCCATCAAGTAATTTCAAATACTTATTAAATGTTAACACGTACAGCTGTGTTTGATAACAGTAATGTCACCTTTGTTTAATTTATAATTAATTATAATTAGTGTTAGCTGTCCCTAATACTGTAAGTAGCATAGGCTAACATTAGTTAATACAGCTAAGTTATGCTAACAGTCCAGGTATTGTAATAATGTATATGTATAAGCTTCGTGAAACATTTGTGTGACAGAATCCCATTCCCCTCTATTGTATTGGAATGGTGGAACAACCAAATCTGATTAGCACTACGTCTTCTACACATACATTCAGCAGGAAGGTTTTAAAGAGCTACATCTGAAACAACAGTATGTGTAGGTAATGCTAGCGGAAGTGACACATGGTGATGATGGTTACCACTGCAGGCCTCACCGTAGCATCAGCATCACTTTTATCCTATTGGCCACTGAACGGCTCATCCAGTGTAGGAGAAAAAGCTGCTCCTGTCATCTCCTTCTGTGGCCACAAACTTAATTCTCAGCTTAGTTGTTTTCTGCCGTAGTCATCATCACCATACAGTAGTGACATCCATATCTAAATTACATGTTATTATGTGCATTTCTATAAGGTCTACATTTTCTTGCATTTTTTTGTCTAATGCTAAACTTCTGCAGAAGTCAAGAGATGCTGGCTCTAGACAATATTAGGACATACATTTTTTCTGTATGTTTAATTCCACCTGCTTTGGGATTAGTTATGAAGATTTCAATTGTCTATCCCTTTATGTACATACTATTTGGAGATACTTTTTGAGTAGTGTAAAGTAACTGTACCCTAAATAATGCTAACAATAATTTCATGCGCTGACAACTGTTTTTGTGAATTCTACTACAGATGTAATGAGTTCTTCCACAGTGATGCTGCCGTGTGCTGTAGATCACCTCCTATAAAAGTCAATGCTGTGCTGCTGTGTTTCAGTGGATCTGTTTGAGATCAGAGAGGTTCGTCCAGGGAGGAACTCCAAAGACTTTGAGCGCTTCAAAGATGGCAAGGACAAACATGATGAAAACTCATGCTTCACAATCTTCTTCGGTTCACAGTTTGTTCTCAGCACCCTGAGTCTAGGAGGTGAGCATATTGGCATTGTGCTTAAATTGGATCTAATTTTGTAACTAAAGTGAACGTCACCAGTGTTTTGTTTTAGTAAGTAGTACTTGTTAGGTGGGTTGATGTTGTGAGGGTTAAAATCAAGGTCAAACATCTCTGTAAATCTGACCTGAACTTTTTATGTAAAGGATTAAGTCAGCACTAATCCTTTACAATATAAAGATAATGGATGGATGGATTAAGTCAGCATTTTGGGAAATGCACATATTTGCTTTGAGAATGTGAGAATGTGAAAAGGGACATTTGTGTGGTATTTCTTGGCTAGTAGCTAATAGCTTTATATTATGTAAAACCATAGACTGTATAAATGATAAGGATGTAGCCGCTGTGATGTCACCCATTGGTTTGTAGACTCCTGTTTTGAAGCTTCAAGTTCGGCATTTGACTGTCACCATCTTGTGTTTTTTGGAGCCTGAAGTAGAGCTGAGAAAGAGTGAAGGGTGAAAGTCGCCAAGCTAACGTTAAGGCTAACATACAGAAACTGACTACACAGATGCTAACTAACACTGTTACATGAAACGCCACCAAGTCATTTCAGCTAATGCTAAATGTTAACCTATAGAGCTGTGTGTAAAACAGTGTCAATGATATCCTTTGACTTTCGTGTCCATTTAACTCAATAACCACAACTACAGTAGAGCTGTTCCCGAAGAATGCTGCTCTGTCAAAAAGTGCTTCTGTTAGCAAACAAACACCACTAATATTTTCCTAAAGTTTCATTTAATTTGTTTAAGCATAATGAACAAATCCATCCATTTAAAGTAGTCATCATCCCACATGATACATGTGTCTGTAATATTGTACATTTTTGCTTCTTTTGCAGCTGATTCTGTGGAGGAGGCACAGAAATGGCTGGTAGGACTAGAACTGCTGAGGCAGGAGACACTGGTGGCTCCGACTCCGGTTCTTATAGAGAGGTATATAAACACACACACACACACACACACACACACACACACACACACAGATAACACATATCCAATCACTGATGTTTTTGTCCTTTTTTTCTAGCTGGCTGAGGAAGAAAATGTATTCTATCAATCAGACCAAAACAAACAGGTACTATATTCTTTGTTTTATCATCATTTTCCTGCATTAATGTACTCTTCATATCTGTATTTTTTATGATGAAGCATTATTAAAATGTCTTCAAAATAACAAAACAGTTAACTGCTGTCCTTAGTTGAGTACAACTGAAATGTAGATTCATTTGTGATGATAGTTTACAATTATATGAGTGATGAGTTAATGACTTTTTGGAGTGTTTTTGTCTCAGTATTATTTAAAGCATTTCAGATATATCCACATTGAAACAGTTGATAAAGGGTCTATATATGGCTGAGCTTACACACTTGCGGACAATTTCTTAATGATTTTGTGATCAATACAGAGACGATTACACTTGAAAAAAGTGGTAACATGCATATAGTGCATATAAATGTATCCATGTTTGGGTTAGTTGTTCAGTGTGGAAGCTTCCACTCTTTATCCACTCTAGTGAAAACAGAAAATTGAAACAGATCTGTTGTGGGTTCATGTTCTGATGGACTGCCACTCTGCATTCCTTCACAGCATCTCCATGAAGGAGCTGAAGACTCTGCTTCCTCTGCTTAACTACAAGGCCCCCAGCTCTCGTACTCTCAAAGACAAATTCCTGGTACTTCTTCCTTTATTTCATGCTCTCTTCAAAGTTACAAGCATTAAATTTGCAACATAAAATGGCTATACAGTCGGAATATGTTTCTTTCCAATTAATCTGGCATAGCCAGGCCTATGTCCTCTTCATTGTGTCAGTGCTGTAGATAGGTCTGGTATCATTCTAGAATAGGGGTAAAAACTCTCAGGGTTACCCTGACCCTAGCGTAGGGTTGGGTTTAGGGTTCCATGAAAAGAGTGGCCGTTAAAAGGTTAAAATGACTAAATACTAAAAGAAAACACCCTATGGTCCTTGTCAAAGTTTCTCAGATCCTTAAGCGTGCCTATTTTACTGCTTCCAACGCATGGACTTCAAGGACTAAATGTTCAGTAATATATCCACCCACTGACAGGTGCCATTGTAACCAGATAATCAACATTATAACCACTTCACCTGTCAGTTGACATAATGTTATGGCTGATCACTGTATATCAATGGTACAACATCACCTGTAAAACCTGGAAAAAAAGCATCTCCTACTCTCCATCCTTCTATTTAAGTGCCATTTAGCATCATTCTAACTGCTTACCTGTATCTGGTGTAATGTGTCTGAGTCCTGGTCCCCAATCCATTACACACCCAGGGGAAAATATATCAATTAACTTACATTGTAGTAAACCAAACTTAACTTACTTCAAATATGACCAATGGCTTATTTATGAACTTACTATTCCAGTTTTTTGTTGGTACTATGAGAGTCTTAGTCATTCTTTCTTCTTTTGTAGGAAGTGGGAGCAAAGAAAGATCGCCTGGACTTTGAGCAGTTTCATAAGTTGTACAATCTTATAATGTTTGAACAAAATGAGGTGAGTCTGACTTGATCAAAATGATGTAAGCATGTCATCTACTGCACAGATGTTTTACTCTGTCATTATATTTGCCTTGTTTTTTAAAACTTAGATCCTTGATGAATTTAAAAAGGAATCATGTGCTTTCATTCTGGGGTGAGTTTTTGTTTTCCTGCCTTTCTGGTAATTGTGTCATTGATTGGAGTTAGTTTCAGTTTGGTTTGACAGTAAGTTCATTCTCGTCCATCATGCAGTAACACAGATAAGCCTGATGCCTCAGCAGTTCTGCTTCATGACTTCCAGCGTTTTCTTATCTACCAGCAAAAGGTAAAATAAGCATAAATGAACAATCATATCAGACAAGAAAGGTGTTTTGACTTTGCACATCTTAATCTTTTTTTTATCCACTCCTGTGTGTGTGTCAAATACGTTTATTTATCCCCTTTCACAGCAAATTGTAATATAACAGATAGCTTACCAGATTATTAATTACTATGAATGTATTTTAATTGAATATATTATTAGCCATATTTCAGTATTAACCAACAAATAAACTCATACATGAGAGAAATTAGGACATTTCCATGGCATATTTCCCAAGCAAAACTGCTCCAAAGTAAGCATTTAAGCTTATTTTGTAGCAATAGTTCATTTAAAACAGACTGTATTAATATAACGGTGATTAAAATTTGAATTCAGTCAATTTCTGTTTTTTACCTAAAGGTTTAATCTTGCAGGAGGTTTTATACATAATTGAACATTAGCATAGAAATGTAATGAGATGCCACAGTGTAAAGTAATACTGCACAGAGGGAGGATAAAGTGCATCAGACAAATCGAACAGGACCCACCCTTGAGGCACTCCAAATTCTGGCCAATGAAGAAACTGGATGAAACTAGAATTGAATTGTCATGATCCTTTGACTCTTGGTTTAGTTCAAAGGTCATGTCATTGCAATACTCATTTACATTTATTTCTATTTTTATTCCTCTGTCCCTCAGGAACCATGGGCCAATGATCTGAACCAGGTCAGAGAGCTAATGACCATATTCATTGATGACA
>JAPQRN010022070.1:0-26615 GCA_037367275.1 Coranthus polyacanthus | reverse complement strand
CAACACTCAAATGTTTAACTCTGAAATTTCAACACTCCAACTTTTGCTGTGTGGCTATCTACACAGATAGGTCTCACACGGTCCACTATCATTCTGGAATAGGGATAAAAACTCTCTGGGCTGTTTTGCTAGTCTATATTTCTTTAAATGAATCACACTTATCTTGGGTGGCTTTGTCAAAATGTACCATTTCCCCAATGTAGGTGCAGCTTGGAGGTTGTTCTTTCACATGGCAAGGGGGACTTGCAAATTGGTAACACAGACTCCCAGTCTTGCCACTGAGTGACTAAAATACTTCCCCTTATTCTGGCAGAGTACATCCTGTGAACCATTGTAGTTGTTGGGAAAGAGATCCCTGTTTACATTACATTAAGAATCAATTAATTATTGTCCCCACTCCCCAACAGATAACCTTCAGCTATTTCAACCTGGAGCCCCACTCTAGCTGTGGCTGGGACTCTGTAACCATATTCAATGGAGGATCCCCTGGCTCCCCTGTTATTGGTCAGTACTGTGGGATCACCTCCCCAGGGACCATCCAGTCAGGATCTAACAAGCTTGCTGTTGTCTTCCTGGCTGATCATAGTGTGTCCAGGGGAGGTTTTGTGGCTTCCTGGTTTGCTGATTCATCAGGTGAGTTTATACCAGTGAAATGTACATGTGCTGTACAGTCATTGTCTAATACACTGGGATATACAATACTTGGATTATATTGTATGTGTTATATAATACTTTGATAGTTAGGAAGTCTTTGTAAGCTCCATGCATGTATTTATAAGAAAATACACATGATGTTTGTGATAGTCTTCGAACATGTGGGTGAATTTGGTGGGCAAATCAGCAAGATTTAAGGTTTCACAATGTTCAACCCTGACCAGTTTTATTAGTCCAAGCCATAATATATAAGTCATTCTAGAAGCAAATTGTTCTTTCATGTATATGATCTCTGAAATAGTTAAATCTGCTTCAATGTTTTTGCCACATTACCCAAATTCCCCCAAAATCATAATGCAATGAATGATGTAATGATGATGAAGTAGATGATTACAACACATGTTGCCATGTGTCATATCTGCCATATATAAACTTGACTATTTTATACATCTACTGCACAGTCACATGTTTTTAATTTTGGCAGGCTGTGGAGGAGTAATCCATGCTGATACAGGAACAATCAAATCTCCAAATTATCCCCAGAACTTCCCAGTCAATGTGGAGTGTCTATGGCAGATCATTGCCCATGAGGGAAATCATCTGGAGATGAGCTTCAACAGTGACTTCCATATTCCAGACAGCTCTGGGACCTGCCAGAGCAGCTATGTCAAAGTATGTGCCCTGAACTAAAGCAAAAACATAGATAGAAACAATTGAAAATCTTTCACCTTGTGTGAAAAATTAACATGGAGCTGTGTTGCAGTAGCCAATCAGAAAGATATTTTCCAGCACCAAGAATCCATAAAGGAGAGTTTATGGAATTAGATTTGTATCAATATTATCAAACAACACTTTTCACGAAGCAAGCAACACTTTTTAAGAAGCAAACAACATTTTATGAGTTGTGCAAACAAAAATGAACCATACAGTCAAAATAAACAAATAGCAAACAAAACATTGGTTTAATCTTTCAAAATTATTGTTTGACAACACACCTTTTGTTTGCAATGATCAGAATTTTGCTTGCACTGACTTTTTGCACTCCAAACTTGATCTTTGCACTCCCTGGGTTTTTGTTTGCATCCTGACCGGGCCTTAGGAAGGTGCCTGCTGATTGGCTACAGAGTTTTTGATAATAATAATTGAGCACAGTTGTATCAAATTTAATTAACTATGGACCAAAATCAAAGTTTTTTCCTATTAGCTGAAACTCTGCTGTCAAAATCCTCACACCTTGCACCTCACTAAGCTCTAGTTTATCTCAGAATGAAAAAAACAACAAAAGAACAAATGACTGTTGGGCAAACAACAGGACAATTCCGTAGAAACTGGTATTTCATTAGCAGTACATATTTGCACTATACTCTGCAGTGCTAACTAAAGTTACTATCACTTGTTGTGGTAATGTTAGCACCACTCTGTGGCATCGCTTGCATAGGGGCTTGCTCATATCCTAAAGACGTGGACAAGCATTGATATATCTATGATAACAAGTAGAAGACAATGTTGTGAATCAGAGAGTGATTGACAGGAGGCAAGACTATGTGGCTGTATGTGTGTGTCTCATCAACTGCTGTAGTAAAGAAGACAGAGAGAGGAAATGCAGCTGAACCAGTAGTGAAAGTGTATGTTTGAATAGACAGACCTCCACACTATGCCAGTGCTGGAGATAGGTCTGGTGCCATCCACTATCATTCTGGAGATATTTCAATATCAGTGAAGTAAATTATACTGATAACATTTAAAAAACAAAAGCTGTATTGTGATATAAGCAAAATCTCTTACAGTGTAAGGAAATTATGTATTGACTAGTCACTTTATACTATTATGTAAAACTGCAAACTTGATTCAAAACCTAGACTGAATAGAATGAAAAGCAATCATTGTATTAGTCCGAGATCCCAGAAATCCCAGAGTGTTTGGGAACCTTTCCTGGGAACTGTGCTGGGATGACACAGTTCTGCCTGGAGGGTCTGCTTAAACCTAGACATTGGTTAGCTCATACATCCAAGAGCATGGGTATAGGGAATTTACAGTTATAGCGTCAATGATTGGTTCATGGGTTTGTATAATTATTTGACTCCTGCTTAGCAGGCATACTCACAGAAATAGCATATGTTTTTAAAATGGAAATGTAACTGATATATAAAATGCCCTCAGTGTCTGACCACAATGTAACTATAGAACAACCAGTAGAGTGAAAAGACTGTGGAATGAGAGTGATTTTTCTCCCAATTTAGCTATCAATCAATTCCCACTGTTTCCAGTTCTTTGTTATACAGGCAGATGCTAATTAGAAATTTTGGCACAGACACTTACAAGCACTGACTGACCTTGAATGTTGAGTTCCACATTTGATTTGTACAATAATTTGTCACAAATTCCAGGTAAATTCTGCAGTGTCACTTGCCTCCTTGTCATTCTTTTGCTTCAATTATGTTCAAAACACCCATCTGTCACCAATTTGATTTGTTTATGTTAGCATATGTTTAAGGTGAATTCACCAAAAGATTCAACATGAGATGAGTTGAAACCTGCAACTACTTACAAAAGAATGAAAAACCTGCTATTTTACATCAATTGGTCATTTCCAATACATAGTTGATGTAAAATCACATGTATGGCTGTACCTGTGTGTACTTGCTGCCATGTGTGTGTTACCACCGTGGTTACAAATTCACAAAATCAATCTCCCAGTGTTGGATTTTGTGTGAATGCAATTCAGTGTCTAGCACCCAGACATACTCTATGGGACTGATTTACTTATGCTTCACACAGGCACAAACCCCCTTTTGGTGATAAACAATGCTGTCACGATTTACTACAGATGCACAGTGCGCTGGGCCTTATTGCATATGTATTTGTAGGAAATTTTAGTTTGAGAGATGAAGCTGGAAGATGATCTACAACTGAGTGCATATTTTCATTTCTAAATCTCATATACAGATGTGGAAAAAATTAAGAGACCACTCCACATTTCAGACCTGAACCAACTGAAAACCTCTGAAATGAAGCTGAGCTTTAAGCTGCATAAAAAAAGCAAGGTGAAAGAGAGAGCATGGAAGTGTCCATTGGAAATCAAGATTATTTGAGCAAATATTGATTTTGGAACTCTTGCTGAATTAAATCATTATTGCGTTGTTTCACCACCCTGAAACCCTGAAAACCCTGAAAACCCTTAATTTTTGTTACTTTGAGCAGTTGTTATTTTCTGCAAATAAATGCTTCAAATGACAATGTTTTTATTTGGAATTTGGGAGAAATGTTACCTACCTGTAAATAGTAATACCAGTTTCTTAATTTTTTCCACGGCCACATGTTTCTTTGAGTGTATTGAGACAACATAGTGGAATTGTTAAGTGTGGTGAATATGATCAGGGTCTGTAATGATGCTGATTTTCCTTTTATTAAATTCTAATATTTTGTACATACACTTGGTATGTGCAAAAACATTCTAATTTCATTAATCATTCAAATCAATCAATCAAAGTCAAGAAAATAACTGTGAGAAGAATAAATGTGTTGAAATGTAATATGTACTGACTGATAATAAGTCTTTTTCTCTTTTCTCTTACCCTCTTACAGTAGTTTACTGAAAAATAATGCTACTTAGTGTAGTTTATGAAAAGACAGGTCATAATGCATTCTATTTCACATTGTAAACAATGACTACAGTATTTTACATTGAGTCTACAGTGCAAAACAATACAAATCCAGAAGTTAGCAATATGAGTCCAGTAAATTGTCATTGTTGTTCAGTGTATACAGCTAGTTACTGAAGTTAGCACATCAGACATCAGAGAAATTGTTCACAATGCTATGGAAATCACTGTAAATACAAGCAATGTGTAAAACGTATTAAGCAAATACCTACCTAATAAAACCTTTAAATCCTATTGAACCTACAATTTACCATTGACCATTATCTTTCTATGTTTTCCTCAGGTGTGGTCTGGTCAGACTCAAAATAGTGAGGCATTGCTGTCAACAGGTTGTGGATCGGTTGCCCCAGGCCCCATTGTTGCTCCATATAACATCATGACTACCCGCTTTCAGACGACTGATACCCCTGGGAGAGGATTTTTAGCTTCCTTCAGTACCAGTATGAAATACAAACCCAATAGCTTTAAGTTTGAATCAAACTGTGTTTTAATGTTTACAATGTTTTCTGTATATTCTAATGTTCAAAATTGTGACTGGACCAAACTGTCTAGCTCCATTTAACAAGAAAAACACCTTGGCTGAGTTAACTGAAGGATTTACTTTTTTGTGAGACTTGGAAACACAAGGTTGTTGTTTCAACAATGCAAGTGTTATACCATATTTTAGGGTTAGGATGAGTACTTCAGTGATGGGCTATAGAAGGAGATACAATGTAAAAATGGTGAATGTTTTCTCTTCATCAGGGTGTGGTGCAAACTTTACAGCAGTCAGCGGTAATGTTGTTTCTCCAAACTACCCTGCTGACTATCCTGACCGTTCCAGCTGCAACTATACCATAGACATTGGGGAACAGGTGGTGGTGGTCCTCACCTTTAAGGTCTTCCAGGTAGAAGGCAAGTATTTGAATTATCAACTCACAGACAATCACTTGCAAAAGTCTTGCTATGTTGGTAGCACTTCAGGTGCAAGTTCAGTGTGTAAGATTTAGGAAGAGAATTTTAATATACGATTGATAATCCTGTTTTCACTATATAAATTGCCAGCTGGCAACACCCCACCCCCACTCACCCACCCGTGGGAGTCCCACACCATGGTGTGTTGTTTAGTGGTTATGTGGTTTTCATTTTTCTGCCTTTTGTCTAGCACACTCAACCTGCCGCTATGATGGGCTGAAAATATACAACCTGGACACTAATGGCCCTCCTGTTGCCACTCTGTGTGGTACCAGTATTCCAGGACCCTTCTACACCTTTGGTCCTATGTTACTTCACTTCTATTCCGACTCTGTAATCAGAGACAGAGGCTTCATGGCTGAATACACAGCCATACGTAAGTAAATAAGATTATTCAGTTTCTTTCTCACAAACAAAATAAAGAAGCCATCAGCAAATAAAGGTCAGTTGTAGTAAACAAAAACTAACTAGGAAGGACTTGGTGACTCTTCAAAACCACAAGGTTATTGACGCCCCCACTTATATACAGTATATATATATATATATATATATATATATGTATATACAATATATACTTCCATCTGATGTTGATCAGATTTTATTTGTCTCACATAAATTCCAGTTCGAAATGGATTATAGGTACAGTAATAACAGTAACAATGATGTGAATATATTGTGTGTGTGTGTGTGTGTGTGTGTGTGTGTGTGTGTGTGTGTGTGTGCCTGTGTGCATGTATGTTTGTGCCCTCAGCCTGTGGTGGTTTCTTCAACAACAGTGCAGGCACAGTGGGCAGTCCAGCACTCTCCATGACCAACTACCACCACAACATCAACTGTACCTATCATATCATGGTCCGAGCTGACAGGGTGGTAGATCTCAAGTAAGACTGTACTGACTGCATTAATTGGACTGCAAAACTAAACTGAGTTGACCTATTCTGACTGACAGGGTACTGTCTGTTGGAATAAGCCTGCCATTGGCTCCTCTCCTTCTATCTGCATTTTACTGTTTTCAAATACCTCATACTATATGAAATAACAACTTCTGTGCTAGCAACTACACTATTATTTTAAAATACTAACTTCTTTTTCAACAAACAAGTATCAAATTAATTATTAAATTAAGAAAGGTTTTATAAAATGCAGAATGTACTCTTTAATTTGTACAGCTTTGAAGATATCTAGAAAATTATCTGTTTAACATCACACATATTTTCTTTCAGCCCCTCAGTTTTTTTTTTTTCAATTGACAGGTTCAACACCTTCCACTTGGAGGCATCCTCTTCTTGTCGCTATGATTATGTGGCAGTGTATGACGGACAGGACACCTTAGCTCCTTTGTTGGGGAAATTCTGTGGTGCAGCACTTCCACCTGTTTTGCGTTCCTCCACCAATCAGCTTTTCATTGTCTTCAAGACAGATGCTTCGGTGAATGGAATTGGCTGGAGGGCTACATACAGTGAGACACTTGGTAGGTCACTATTTTTTGTATTGCCAAAGGAATTAACGTAGCCCATTACAGCATCATACACACACACTTTAATGTTATTCTTCTGGTTTATTTTGCATATTTTTTGTTTTTTTTACAAAATAGCACTCTATTATCACTATTATCTTGCATCAGGGCAGAGAAGGAAACCAAGAAAATTGCATTACAGCTGCATTCAGAGCTATGGCAGCTTTTTTTGGATCTCTATGATTTAATGCACACATGTGCTGTAGATACAAGTAACAATGATTTTATATCAAACACAGACTATGCATCCTCACCAGAGATAAACCATGTCCAAAACCTGTGGAAGCAGCAATAGCAGAAAAACTAAACGCACAAAAAAAGCAGGAGATACTTTTTTTGTTCTGTTTATAGCATGCCTTGATTAGCCTACTCTCTCACTTGGATCTAATTATAATACACTTGGTAGTAGAACTGTGGCCTGGTGTCCAGACTAAACAATAATTCAGTTTATATGCATTTACACTAGTTATACTGTATATCCATCCATCCATTATCCTCCACTATGCACTTGATGTAGCTTTTATTTATCATTATTCACATGATAGTATGTATGTAGTATGGAGTATGAATAAGAAGAATAAGAAAATCTTGCCCTATGTGTCTGTCAGCACCACAAAGAAAGCCGTGAAGAGAGGTAGAGACACTGTTTAGTTCAGCAATAATCCACTTGTTAAGATGTGATGTCATTTACTGTCTCCAGGTTCATTTATATGCATTACTCTGTATCTAATCTGTTGGATACGTAAAGTAACAGTTCTTAAATGAATGAAAAAAAAAAGTTTGGTGCTACTTAATGTTAACTCTTCGATCTTTGTGGATTCCCTTGATATAGAATATCACTTTTAGAGGTGTTTCACATATTCACACTTCATGTTTCACTTGTCAACCCTTTATCTGTGCTGTCCAGGGCCCTGTTCCAAGAAGTGGGTTAACAAACTCTGAGTCTAACACTGAGCTCTGAGTTACTGAACCCTGAGATGTGAAACTTAGACAACCCAGAGTATGTTCAGTTAGAGTTAAGTGTGTGTCTGGTTAATGAAAAAAGCCATTATCAATTGAGCTAAGAGATGATCATTCCCCATGGCAATGGGTAAACAAAAGGCATAGCCACCATGTTAATTCAGTGAAGGTAGAAATATGTGCAAAAATACAGTTGTGTGTTTGTGGACTATATGCATATTTGTCTAAAAACCTACCAGCTGTAAAAAATAAAGAAGAAAAAAAATCTATATATTATTATTAATAAGTTATGTAATGCTGGTCATTCATTCATCCTTTGCCACAGATTTCTATAATGGATTACTATTTATTTTATATATATATTTTTTTTAATAAATTTATTATTTATTTATTCTGAAAAGAACCAAATGTAGGATGCACCAAAAAGTAACAGTAAGCTACAGACTCATGACACTGTATGAGGTGACATGATTTCAATCATCTGCAGGTAAAACAGATTCTTACTAAAGCTGATCACGTCAGCAGCATGTAACTTAAACTGCAAGACTTGATTACTTTGAAATAGTCACATTGTCCTGTAACTATAACACAAGTTAATTTTCCCTCACTGCAACTCTGCACATCATGACAGAGATGACTGATCATATGTCTACAGTCATACAGTGGTCACTTTGTCTCTGGATTCATAGTAATGCTGATGTTAAACGGTAAATGTTGCTTTGATCAGAGTGTGTAAGTACTTACCAAATTGCTGACAGCTTTTCATTAATTAAAACATTTGGTGAAGTATTATGCCCTGCAGTGATTCATTTGAACTGTGATCTCCCTTACGTTCACACAACACACTTAGATTTACACTTAAAATCTGTCCATTTTCATTATTTTTGGAGAGTCAAGTTTTTTAATAGACTAACAATATGACGTGCACATTCAGACAGTTGTCAGCTTGTCAGAACAATTCACCTGCAGGAAAACTTTAAATAAACGCACTGTTAATCTGTTTAAGTAATATAATAAAAGAACACAATATCTACAGGTAGTGCACACTCTGATTGCAACAACATTTATTGTTTTCCATCGGCATCTGTCTGAATTCAGAGACAAAGTGACCACTGGTAAATCAGCATCTGCCTAAACTAAAGTGACCATCACTTTTTCGATCTCTGCCCCACTGAAAAGTGTTAAACTCTAATGAATGTGTGGATCATGGATGTTTCCGCACATTGGATGCACTGTCATATCACCTGTATGAAAGAGGAAATGAAGCGGCCAATCAGAGAGCTCCTTCACACAGCAGGAGGGAAGAGACCTGTAGAAACTCAAGGTTAGTTGAAGAAAACCTGCCAGCCAGCAGTTTAGGTTCACAGAGTAAGTTGCCGCAGTAATTGATTCAGACATAAACTGAACTCGCTTTGTGAAAGCAAAAACCCTGAGTTTCCCTCATTTCAGGGTTAACAAACTCAGAGTTTGCACTAAACCTGCTTCTTGCAACAGGACCCAGTTCAGAGGAATAAAAATAAACTAATGATTTATGTCAACACAGCCCCATTTAGGGGACGGACACAGCTGAGCACAAAGTGAAGCCAACAGTTCAGGGAAACAAGAAGCTTCACTGGAGAGTAATTTCCTGTATCACTGTCACCTGGGTTTCTTCACTGTCCCGCCCCTTTAGGAGACCAGAGGCAGATTCTGTCCCATTCGTTCCTACGGGAGAAGTGAACGTGATTTAGAAATTACAACAGATTTTTGTGTCCCCAAAGTCACAAGCCACATGTCTTCTGAGCATTCTGACATTAAAATGATATATATCAGATCAGGAGAAGCTTGACTTTGTTTGAGGCCTGTCTCTGTCTCAGTAACAAACTCTCACGTGATCTGGCAACACAAATCTCGTCAGAAGGAGGCTAAAAACGAGTGGGAAAAACAGCAAATGATTATTATGATAAAAAAAAAACCTAGTATTACTTTATTATTACTGTATTTAGACCATATTGATCTACTTTCATACATATGTGACATTCTCAACCTTTCATTTAGGAGACAGGAAGTTTGCGCTATGTCATATCATTGGCGAAGTGCAGAGTGAAGCATATTTGTGAATGGAAAATCTTTGGTGAAGCGATGCACTGTTTGAACCAGGAGCCTAAATGGTATTTTAGAAACTTAAAAAGGTTGTACTAAAAAACGTACTGTCAGTTTAAATGTACGCTATATTCCGATTATTTTCAGCGTTTTATTCAGTAGTAATTCCAAAGATAATCTAACTAAATTAATAATTCTTTCATGGGCAGATTGGTCCCCCAGACCTAATCACACCTTCCTTCCCCAGGACTAGTTCGGGCCAGTTTCATGTTGATAGACACTTAATCTTGGTCCTGGGTTCGAATCCAGGGCCGGCTGACTGGGGCCTCTCTGTGTGGACTTTGCATGTTCTCACCCTCTCGTGGGTTCTCTCCGGGTACTCCGGCTTCCTCCCAAGGTCCAAAAACATGCACCTTAACAGGTTACATAGGTTAATTGGTCGCTCTAAATTGCCCATAGGTGTGAATGTGAGAGTGAATGGTTGTTCGTCCTACATGTCAGCCCTGCGATGAACTGGCGACCTGTCCAGGGTGTACCCCGCCTTCGCCCAATGTCGGCTGGGATCAGCTCCAGCCCCCCCGCGACCCCCCCGTTAAAAACTTGTAAAACTCAAATGTCAAAAGAAAAGTAAAGTCAAAAGTAATACACAAAATACAGTATATCTGATGAATAACAAGTAGTGTTCCGTATGTGATGTGGTGGCTCAGTCTCCTTGTCTCTTTTGCCTCTGTGGCTTGATGATGGACCCCTGCTCTACTCTCCAACTTTTCAGGCCTTTTCTCCTCATTCCCACTGCATTTCTCATTCTCCCGTACCCTCCATTTGTTTGGTCACTGATCCCTTCCAACACTCAATTTTTCTGTCTCCCTTCTCATAAATAATATACAGTTCAGTCAGGACCACTCTCATAAAAAAATAAGTATTCATCTGCATAAGTTATATGTATTTGGCGGGATGGCTCTGTTCTGAGAGCTCCCTGCCCTTCCACGTGCCTACATGGAAAGCCTAAGCAGGAAGTGCACACCTACCTGCTCTTCCATGAGCATACATGGAAGCCAGGGCAGGGAGAGCAGCATCAAGACCCTCCATAGAGAACAGAACAGAGCAGGCATCAAATGACAACAAAATGACATTGATTAAGTCAGATACAGAATGGAAAGGTGGAGCTGGGGTGGAGGTGGGTTTTGAAGAAGATCAGCAATGGCAGCTGGCTGAAGCAGCAATGATAGCTGAGCAGTTTAAACATGGCCCTCTGAGTAAGATGAATCAATAGGGTGTGCTACATCAGCTGATGTGGCTTACATTGAAATCAGCTAATCAGCCATCTATTTATTGCAGTACATTGTAAATTTATATTTTTAAATGCATTCAAACTAAAGAAATAAAAATAAAAAATAACATGTCTAACGTAATGTATTATTTTGAATGTCTGCCATTACTACTTTTGTCTTGCACACCCCTAGGGGCTGACCACACTTTGGAAATCAGTGACTTAGGGTATACAGAATAATTAGACTTACTTACTTAATAATTAACAATAACAATAATAATTCACCATTGTATAAAACATTGTTAAATTTCTGGCTAAAACTATTGGCTAAGGTTTTGTTTTTGAATTACTTGCAGGTCCAGCACAAGGATGTGGTGGCTACTTGTCCATGCCCATGGGCATGTTTGGTTCTCCAGATCCGAACATGGATGGCCACTATGAGCCCAGGATGGACTGCACATGGACCATTGAAATGCCAGTCAACAGGGTTATCAACCTGACCTTTAGCTCCTTTGAGCTTGAAACCTCTTCTACTTGCCGCTACGACTATGTCAAGGTCCATCCACAGGCATTAAACTGTTAATTGGGAAAACTTTAATTTAACTCACATTATTATCACATTGTATGTAGATTATCTATGAGACATTATTTTTGTGTAAGTGCAAAATTCTGATCATGAGATCAGCTTTCCTGAGTTGGTTTGACATCAAAAATTGAAAAATAATGAAATGAAAATGACATACTGTTTAATACTTTGTTGCTAGTGAGATCCACATCATCTTGTTAGTTAAGATAAAAAAATCAACTTTATATTAACTACATTTCTAGATTTACAAGTGTTTCATGTGTTTCATAACAATCAGAGACATTTAAAAAAAGTGTCAGACATGTCCTCTTCGAAAAGCTAACATTTGCATTAATACTATGAGAGAAGTGAATGTGAGACTTTCACTTGAAATCTTTAATGCATTTTTATCTCTAGGTGTATGATGGTGATAACATTAATTTTCCTTTGGTTGGGACATTCTGTGGAAACTCCATTCCTGCTTATTTTGTATCAAGTGGGAACTTCCTGACTATTGTTTTTGTCACTGATAGCTCAGTACAGAAACAAGGCTTTAATGCTACCTACAGAGCTGTGCCAAGTAAGACTCTTCCCACTTTCTCTCTACATTCCATTGTACTCTACCCATAACAGAAAAGTCTTTGGTTACATCTCAAAGGCTTTAAATTGTGTGTCATCATCTCGTACAGACACCTCCAGTTGATGACTGGGTCTTTTGCACATATGCATCAGCAAAATAATTGAGCACTCATCTGTGGATATATACAAGAAAGACTTAGAAGACTTAGGGCCGGATCTACAAAGGGAATTGCAGTGTTTCTGCAATCTGCTCTGTGTTATGCACCTCAAAACAAAAGATGTTGCCCTAATGATTCGCTGGTGCAAACATGCCTATGAAGTTTTGTATATGAGTGCAATTTATGCTTGTTTTGTGTCTGACTTTCTAGTGTTTCAGGTGTTTCTCTGCATTTCAGCCACAGATTGGTCCATAATGTAAACAGCAAAAACCCTCAGATCTTTCATGAGCAGAGACAAGCACACACAAAGCTCTCCACAATCAAACCAACATTCATGCTTCTATAATATTTAATATCTATTACACAATACTGAAATGTCCACCAAAACAGGCTCCAATTAATGTAATTCAGGCAGGTTAGACTCATAAAATAATGTTATGGTCACTGAATACATCTGAGATTTCGCAGAAACATTCATATTGATGTTGTTTAGTGTCACAGCTAGATGTGTGTCACAGCACCTCCGACCTGCAAAAGAAGTTGTGCACATTTTACATACAGTGCAGCAGATATTCATTAACAGCAGATCAGTCACGATCTGATGGTCAATAATGTTGCGTGTTCTGCAACTGTTACATAATAAGGATATATGGATATGTAAGAAAGTAGTCTGATCATCAGCACTAATTATATTTAAATACCCAAAACTCAGAGATAACATACATACTGACCCGATCCCTCCAATATCTGACTTCAGATTTTGTGCTTGCTATCAATAAATATTAATTCAATATCATTCAAGCCTCACAAATTTGAACATTTGGAGAAAGAGAGAGATACAGAAACAGACAGTCAGAGGTGAGTTTTGGTGCAGTTAAGACCAGCTTTCAGTGAATTAGACGGTTTTGCAACGAGGCTTATTTGCATAGAAAGGGGCCAATTTTGCTCAGAATGTATAATGTATATATATCATGGTGCTATCTGCTTGACAGGGCAGTTTGTAGTGAATTCCACACTTTGTGGGTGCTTTGTACATTACACGCAATATTTTTGTTTTGTTTGCACCGGTTTTGCACCAACAAAAAATGTACAATCCTTCTGTGGATCTGGCC
This sequence comes from Coranthus polyacanthus, assembly GCA_037367275.1. NCBI lineage: Eukaryota > Metazoa > Chordata > Actinopteri > Kurtiformes > Apogonidae > Coranthus > Coranthus polyacanthus. The sequence continues at coordinate 13,103 of JAPQRN010022070.1, read as the reverse complement.
CTTAGACTTAGAAAAACAAACAACATAAAACACACATCACAGATACCATCACATTCCATGCTGGTATTTAAAATGCATATCAATACTGTTTACCAATTGTAGAGATAAACAGAAATTGTGCTAGCTAAACCTGGCTATGGTATTATACATTTAATGTTTGTTTGTTTTTTTTCCCACATTCTCAATGTGTCTTCCTCCCATCAGTGGTTTGTGGTGGGACTCTGAATGCTACCAATACTATCCAGACCTTGACCTCACCCTCCTTCCCCTTTGCCTATCCTCCTTACACCTCCTGCCGCTGGATTCTGGATGCTCCGGTCCAGGAAACCATCAAAGTGTCCGTCCAGACCTTTGTTCTCCAGTCCAGTCAGACTTGCACTACAAACTACCTGGAGATGAGGGACTGGCCGGTGGTGAGTAAAGACAAGGAGTGGACAGAAGTATCATTCTTCTTATCATAGCACATTCTATTCTATTCAATTTTAAGCAAAAAACAAATATGGGACACATGAACCTTTCATGGGGCATGGATCGATGCCTTGCATATGTTGGACAGGTCTGAAGCAGGCACATGTAGAAAGATAGTTTTTGTAACTGAAGTCAAATTGACACAAATTAAAATTTTACCCTTCATTTGATTGGCTTAATATTTAATCAAATGCAGTTGTGTTAAGGTTAGGGTGAATGGTAGTGAGAGGAGAACAGAACTGGATTTTATTTATTTACTACAAGGGTGTCTTTTTAAATATTGATCAAGTATACAGTCCTCTATGTCATATGTCCCAATATTATTTAGTCTTCAAATATCACCATACTAATACAGTGACTGGGAAGCAGCACATTTTATGCTCCACAGAACTTAAACAATTCACAGAGACTTCTACTGTATTGGTAGCAACGACTTCATTAATAGTTCCCCACTTACTCTTTAGTACTCTTTAGTCACTCCTTAGTCATAGTACTTGATTATAGAAACAGACTTTAGACATGCCCAGAAACATCAACTGGTTTAAAGACAAGGGTTAATCCCCTTTTTTTCCATTTATTTTTTACTTGATTGTGAAATTTTTTTTTTTATATTTTGTCAGATATTTTTTTCTCTATTGGTAAGACTGAGAGTAAAACAATGCACTCTCCAACAACCTCCAAAAAAACCAACAACCTAGATTGCCCAGACATCACCTACCTATACAGTTTCATTATGGCATATAAACTAACTGTAGATTTTGCAAATTTGTTCAGGACAGAATTTAGTGTTTATCAGATTTATCAATGAAACCTCATGCAAAATCTGTTTTAATACCCATTCTGAATTAGGTCATTTTGTTTCCAGGGAGACTATGGACAGTCACATAAGTTCTGCGCATCTGATAGTCATCCACCAGACTTCTACAGCTATGGCAGAACCATCCTTGTGTATTTCAAATCTGAGACCTTTATGGTGGGAAATGGTCTCAGTTTCACTTATCAGATTGCCGGTAAGCATATCTGTTGTTAGTGTACTTGTAACTGGTAAGAAGATCAAGATAAGATCATTAAAAAAATTAAAAAACAGGAACTATAAGTTCAATCAGATGCATGCACTATGCTTGCTCAAATTTTGAGTAATGGCGAAAAATGTGTTTTGTGAAGTCACAGCGTTCTTGGCCTTTGACTTTTGGCTGCCAAAATCGAATCAGTTCAAGTCCAAGTGAACGTTTGTGCCAAATTACTGTTGATATTTTGATAAAAACAATAATCTTCATTAAGCCTAAATCCTAGTTCACACCAAAGATTTGCAACCAGATGAGGTTTTAGGACCTTGCAGGGATTGCCTCATTGAAGTTTGTTGGTGTCACCTGTGACTCAGCTTGTCAAATCACCGGTTGCTGTTTTCAGAACATGTTGTTAGTATGTAAGTATGTAAGTTTTAGGATCTTGTCTCATTGCTAGAGAACAGTCCATTTCAGGAAATGAGATGGACTGTTTGACTTTTGTTCTATGCATAAACAAAAGTCGTCAAAATATGATGAATATGTCTATTTTACTAAATGACTGATGCACACGGTTGCATTATGGTATCAGGAGGATAGAAAATATACAAAATCAAAATCAGGACATCTGAGCCATGTTAACATCCATTCAGCTTCAGCTAGCTGAGGTAGCAGAATAACCATGTCTATACATGAACTAGGATTTAGTTTTGATGGTGGGGAAACCTTCTTACTGTGAGGCAGCAATGCTAACTACTGAGCCAGCTTGCCACCCACAAAAGCAGGCACAGCAAAGGTGTTGCTAATAAAATTAACAATGGCTCTGTTCCATTTAATTGCCTCAGGAGGCCATTCCAATGAATCAGCATGCACAATTCTAAGGTCTGATAACTGATAAATGGAATGCAGTAATTTTTAATGGTTGCGAGTCAAAATCTCTGCTGGAAATTGTCTGTCAGATATAACTAACACACCCTGTCTTTCAGGAGACTACTAGCGACATATTCACCCCCTAAATAGTTATAGAATCACAAAATGTTTTGCGTAGCTATCTACTTTAATTATTGGAACAAAATTATACCAGGGACTGATTAATTGTAAAAACCTGTGGGAAATTATACACCCTAATGTATGTCCATGTACAGTATGTGATGCACAGCCAGGCTGGATTGAGAAAGCCGAACCTGACTCCCTCAGTGTTGCGTAGAAAGCATTGAAAGCAGCATGGGCATGTCAACTTGGCATTATGATCCAGGGAGATGGAGATTAGAGTCACATTTCACACGTTAATCTGTTGTAGGTCTTTTACCTGCCTGAGGATATTGGCACAGTCAGTATAATAGTGGACTTTCGCCACTAGGGCACGAGGGCAGTCACCAGGATTTGGTTTAGAGGCCAGAAGCAGTTCGGTCCACAAGTGCGAAGGTCTCCATCAGGAGTTTGACCCATAGTCGGTGGATAAGGAGGCCTGGTCATCCTCCAGGATGCCAATAGTTATGTATAATAATATATATTTATATATGATGTATTTCCATTTCTGCATAAATCCAGAAAAAAAACAACCTGCAAGTTGTTCTTTAAACTTCTGTGAATATTTTGCACAAACTTAATTCTGTTCACAGATCTTTTGGTAATTAAGTTACTCTGACTGTTGTGGTTTGTCAGGCTGTAGCCGAACTTATGAACAGGAATATGGCTACTTGAAGAGTCCGGGCTGGCCTGATATCTACCCACACAACATGGACTGCACCATCATTTTGAGAGCACCACTGAACAGTTATATTTCCTTCTTCTTCAACAACTTTAATGTAGAGAGCCACACCAATTGCGATTTTGACTACTTGGAGGTAAAAAGCTAGCACACATGCTGACTCACACATTCAATGACTACATTCACATCTCATGTCAATCCTTCACTGTGGAGCAATGTATTTATCTTTCGGAGTTGTGAGTATGTTGCATCCATGAATCACACCAGACTCAGGATGAACACATTTTTTGGAAAGCAAATTAGAAAACAGAAAATAATTGAGCTGGTCTTCAAAAGCTGTATTACCAGGTGTAACTGTAAACTGAACTGGCTTAAAACAATGTACAACATCTGTGTCCCAAATACAACGGAAACCATTTATAGTGATCATGGTTATAGTGATCAGTCGCTTATATGGATCAAAAACCTTGGGACAGAATCATTCATATACAAATGCTGTTAAAATAATTTGCTTATAGTGATCAAGTAGTCCACTTATAGTGTTCATTTGGGCCTTTTTTATACCTGAAATTGGTGCTGCATGGACTTTGAAATAATATTATCTTCATGAAAAACAACAGAAAACAAATGGCTGTAAATGAAACTGTGCTTGTTAAGTGGATCAATAATGCATGGTCACAAGATGGTTAAGCGCTGTGGAGAAAAGTACTGTACTGTGAAGCTGCTGGAGGAAACAGTCTAAGCTAATACTGTGTCCATGTCATATCCTTTGAACCATAACTACGAGCCACTTAATGAGAAAAACCTGTGACACTTCAGCATCAGAGATAACAGGTATTTCTCATTATTACAGTAACATATGTGTGTAATGTAGCAGGAGTCCAGAATATCTATCTACTGTATATCTGTCTCTATTTAGCACTACCAACTGATTAATATGTATAAACTCCATTATTACTATAAAAGTGAGAGTTAGCCCTACAGACAGCTGAGAAATTGAAGGTCCAGTTATAGTGATCATGATCTTATAGTAATCAATTTGACTCAAACAAACATGATCACTATAAGCAGTTTCCACTGTAGTAATACATTTTACAATACAATACAATACAATACAATGCAATACAATATTCAACTGTCAGTACAAATGAACATAAAATCAGCTTATAGCCCATACTAACCCTAAACCTAAACCTAAGCTTTGAAATTATTAATTTGAATATGTCAAAAAGTAAATCTCATTGTCTGCTCAGTTATACTTTTGAAACACTGTCTCTCTCATTGGCTCTTGTGGTCTTGTTCAGAAAGTACTGATAATCATCCAATCCAATTGTCATTATCAAACATGTTTGAAAATTGCCACAATGAGTCTGTGAGCAGTTCGGAAGAGTCCAGATTTGATCTGTTAACCCCCTTATCCACAGTCACCTCTGACCTTTAAGTGATGTGTTGCTTTCAGATTCGTAATGGCAGTACAGCAGATGCACCACTGATAGGGAAATTCTGTGGCAGCACCTTGCCCAGCCCCATCTTCCCACAGTCAAATCTGTTGTACTTACATTTCAAGACTGACTTCTCCCAGGCCCTGGATGGCTTTGACGCCACATGGACATCCTCACCTCAAGGTCAGAAAAGCAATAACTGTACAACATTACATGTAATATCAAACGCTGACAATTTTTCTATTGTAGCCAAAAAGGTGTGCTGTCAATTATACAACACATTATTAATGTGCCCCAGGTGGTTGCCAAGGGCACAAAATACATTTTTAATCCATTTCCCCATGTTTTGTAATGAATTATTACATATTGTAGTGGTTACTACAGAATGTAGGAGTTGAACTTGTTTGATGAAAATGTGATGTGTAAATATGTAGTATGTAAATATGTAGTGCACCAAATATTGAAGAACATGATTTTGGAGAAATGTTCTCTGGTCAGAAATAGATAGAGCTCCATCCATTCATTAACTACCGCTTATCCGGGGCTGGGTTGCGGGGGCAGCAGTCTAAGCAGGGAGGTCCAGACTTCCCTCACACCAGACACCTCCTCAAGCTCATCCGGTGGGACCCCGAGGTGCTCCCAGGTCAGCCGAGAGACATAGTCCCTCCAGCTTGTCCTGGGTCTACCCCGAGGCCTCCTCCCGGTGGGACATACCCCCCGAGGGAGATGTCCCAAAGGCATCGGGAACAGATGTCCAAGCCACTTCACCTGGTTCCTCTCGACGTGGAGAAGTAGTGGCTCTACTCTGAGCTCCTCCCTGGTGACTGACCTCCTCACCCAATCTCGTAGGGTGCGCCCAGCCACCCTGCAGAGGAAACTCATTTCCGCCGCTTGTATCCGGGATCTCATTCTTTCGGTCATGACCCAAAGCTCATGACCATAGGTGAGAGTAGGAATGTAGATTGACCGGTAAATCGAGAGCTTCGCCTTCTGGCTTAGCTCCCTCTTCACGAAGACGGACCGATACAGCAACCGCATGACTGCAGACGCTGCACCGATCTGCCTGTCAATCTCCTGTTCTGTCCTCCCCTCACTCGTGAACAAGACCCCGAGATACCTAAACTACTGCACTTGAGGCAGGACCTCTCCACCAACCCGGAGAGGGCAGGTCACCTTTTTCCGGTCGAGAACCATGGCCTCGGATTTGGAGGTGCTAATCCTCATCCCTGCCACTTCACACTTGGCTGCAAACTGCCCCAGTGCATGCTAAAGGTCCAGGTTCAATGAAGCCATCAGGACCATATCATCCGCAAAAAGCAGAGACGAGATCCTGTGGTCCCCAAACCGGACCCCCTCCGGCCCCTGGCTGCACCTAGAAATTCTGTCCATAAAAGTTGAACAGAAGCGGTGACAAAGGGCAGCCCTGCCGGAGTCCAACATGCACTGTGAACAGGTCTGACTTATTGCCGGCAATATGAACCAGACTCCGTACAGGGACCGGACTGCCCTTAGCAAAGGGCCCCGGACCCCCCACAAGATGCCACAGGGGACATGATCACCTTCTCCAAATCCACAAAAGAAAAGAGGGACCACCACCCCAGTCCAGAGTCACTGTCCCTGACCGCCACGCGATGTTACAGAGACATGTCAGCCACGACAATCCCTGCACATCCAGAGACTTAAGGTACTCAGGGCGGAGCTCATCGACCCCTGACACCCTGCCACCGAGGAGCTTTCTAACTACCTCAGTGACTTCAGCTTGGGTGATGGATGAGTCCACTTCCGAGAACCCAGCCTCCGCTTCCTCAGCGGAAGACTTGACGCCGGGGTTGAGGAGATCCTCGAAGTATTCCTTCTACTGCCCGACAACATCCCCAGTTGAGGTCAACAGCTCCCCACCTCCACTGTAAACAGTGTTGGTGAAGCACTGCTTTCCCCTCCTGAGGTGCCAGACAGTTTGCCAGAATTTCTTCAGGGCCAACCAATAGTCCTCCTCCATGGCCTCCCTGAACTCCTCCCAGACCGAGTTTTTGCCTCCACAACAGCCCGGGCTGCGGCATGCTTGGCCTGCCGGTACCCGTCAGCCACCTCAGGAGTCCCAAGAGCCAACAACGCTCGATAGGACTCCTTCTTCAGCTTGACAGCCGCCATGACAGGCACCAGAGACCCTGCGACCGCAGCTCCACATGGCAGCTTCAACAATGGAGGTGGAGAACATGGTCCACTCGGACTCAATGTCTCCAGCCTCCACTGAGATCTGAGAGAAGCTCTCCCGGAGGTGGGAGTTGAAGGCCGCGCTGACAGAAGGCTCCGCCAGACGTTCCCAACAGACTCTGTCTGGCTTCCTTCCCCGCCAGCACACCCAACTCACCACCAGGTGGGGATCAGTTGACAGCTCTGCCCCTCTCTTCACCCAAGTGTCTAAGACATGTGGCCAGAGATCAGATGACACGACTACAAAGTCTATCATTGACCTCCGGCCCAGGGTGTCCTGGTGCCACGTGCAGGATACCCCTGTGCTCGAACATGGTGTTTGTTATAGACAAGCTGTAACTAGCACAGAAGACCAATAACAGAACACCGCTTGGGTTTAAATCGGGGAGGCTGTTCATCCCAATCACCCCCCTCCAGGTTTCACTGTCATTGCCCATGTGAGCGTTGAAGTCCCCCAGTAGAACAATGGAGTCCCCAGTCAGAGCACTATCCAGCACCCCTCCCAGGGACTCCAAGAAGGCTAAGTACTCCGCACTGCCGCTCAGCCCACAGGCTGAGACAACAGTGAGAGACCCGTCCCCAACCCAAAGGCGCAGGGACGCGACCCTCTCATTCACCAGGGTAAACTCAAACACATGACAGCTGATGTCAGGGGCTGTAAGCAAAGCCACACCAGCCCGCCACCTCTCTCTGCGGACAACTCCAGAAAAGTGGAGGGTTCCAGAGCCCAAGCTGTGCATGGAGGTGAGCCCGACTATATCTAGTCGGTACCTCTCACCTCCCACACAAGCTCAGGCTCCTTCCCCCCAGTGAGGTGACGTTCCACATCCCAAGAGCCAAAGTCTGTACCCTCAGGTTGCCGAGGCCCCAGCCATCGACTGCCACCCGATCCACATCGCACCCGGCTCCTATGGATCCCTCTGCAGGTGGTGGGCCTACAGGAGGGTGGGCCCACGTCGCCAGTTTGGGCTGAGCCCGGCCAGGCCCCGTGGATGAAAGCCTGGCCACCAGGCACTCGCTTGCGAGCCCCAACCCCGGGCCTGGTTCCAGGGTGGGGCCCCGGCTGTGCCATGCCAGGCGACGTCTTGGTCCTTGATTCATTTTTAGCCATAGGGGTCATGAACTGCTTTTGGTCTGACCTGTCACCAAGGACCTGTTTGCCTTGGGAGACCCTACCAGGGGCATAAAGCCCTGGACAACATAGCTCCCAGGATCATTTGGACATTCAAAGTCCCCCACCACGATAAGGTAGCAGTTCAAGGGGAGAATAGAACAGATAGAGCTGTTTGGCCATAATGAGCAACATTATGTATAGAGAAAGAAAGGTGAGGTTTACCACCTAAATAACACCATCTCAAGTGTGAAGCACAGGGGTGGAGCATCATGTTATTATGTTATGTGTTGTTTTGGGAGGGAGTGGTGCAATGCAAATTGACGGCATCATGCAGAATTATGTGTATATTCTTAAACTTCATCTGATAACATCAGCCAGGAAGCTAAAACTTCAAATGGATTTGGAGCAGGACAATGGTCACAAGATGGCTTAAGGCCAACAAAGTAAATGTTTTGTAGTGGCCATGATAAAGTCCTGACTTTAATCCAGTAGAAAATTTGTGAGCTGAACAAAACAAATTGGAAAAAGTACTGCAAACTCAGTTTTATAAGTTCTTCCAGGAACAATGGGCCAGAATAAACTTAGCCCACTCTCACTTGACCTGAGAGACCTATCCAAAGGGTACTCCTTAAAAATGTCTGTGATGTATTTAATCCCACTCCATATATTGATTTATAAAGCGGTTATATTTATGCAGCTGACAGGAAGTCAATCTAGTGACTTAGGAATCAGAATGATGTGGTTTGATCATTTGTAAGAACTCTAGCAACTGCATTTTGATTAAACTGTACCTTTTTGATGGGGTTTTGGGGGAGCTTTGTCAAATGGCCATTGCAGTAATTAGCCCTATCACTGCTGACACCGCACCAATCTGTCAGTTGATCTGCCACCTCATCCTTCCCTCACTTGTGAACAGGACCCCAAGATACTTAAATACTTAAACCTCCAATTGGGGCAACAACTCATCCTCAACCTGGAGGGGGCACTCCACCCTACTCCAACTGAGAACCATGGACTTTTCATCCCAGCCACTTCACACTCAAACCATCCCAGTATGAGCTGGAGGTCCACAAAACACATGTAGATTGGATGGGCAAACTCCCATAAACCTTCCAGCACCATGTAGAGTGCAAAACCCTGGTCCTGTGTTCCATGAGCAGGACGAAAAATGCATTCTATTCAACTATCAGTCAGACTCTCCACTCCAGTTCCCTGGCATTTTTACATTTTCAGAATAAAAAGGTGCAGCTCCTACATTTTGTAATAATCACTGAAATATGTAATAATAATGTATTACAAAGTCTAGGATAATTTATTACATACTGCATTGCATTGAGGTGGTTTATTACAAAATGCAGCAGATTTGTACAAAATATGGGTGTTAATACATAATGAAATGAAAATGTATTACATTTTCTTGAGTTATTACATAGTGTTTTGCTACACACCAGTTTATACTGAACTTGCAGTTCATTAAGTTTTATTTGACACTGCCTACACTTTTATAATCTCCATTCCCTCGTAAACACAGGATTTCATTGTAATGTACAAATGTTGTTTTAGTGACTTATCTAATCCCAATATAAAAGATTCAAATGTCCTCCTACTGCAGCATATTATATTGCACTTTATATATACTGTTATTTGATCATTTCCCTGTGGTTATTACAGTATGAGAGATGATAGTTTCACTAAAAGCCTTTCTTTTAACTCAATATCATTGTGTGCAATAGGTTGCGGAGGCACTCTATATGGAGACCATGGCTCATTTGCAAGTCCCAATTACCCAGGCACCTATCCCAACACTACTCACTGTGAATGGGCCATCATGGCACCCAGAGGACGTGTGGTGACTGTCACCTTTGCCCAGATCAGTATTGATGATAATGATGGAGATTGCCAGAACAACTTCTTGAAGTTATTTGATGGCCCAGGCACCTCCTCACCACCTGTAGGACCTTACTGTGGAGTGGTAAGAAGCCATTCACTAATATATAAGGCTGAATGAGATATTTATTAAGTCTGGCACAGGTTTGCAAAATTTTGTGTCAGTGCAGTTTTTTTGTTTTGTTTTAGTGGGATGATCATAATCTATGGATATTTGTTGATTGATATACAAAATAGAGAACAGTTCTTCCTGATACATCAGTATGCATCAGGAAAGAACTGTTCTCTGCTGTATGACATGGTTTCTCTGTGGTAAATACATCAGGAGATGATGTGAACTCATTTTCAGTAGTCAGGACTGTATTTCCTCAGTGGCAGCACACATTACACAAACTCGTGCAGGTTAAACTGGACTAACCAAACACCTTTCGTACTGACAGACTTTAAGTGGTGTTTCCTGAACCTTTTCTCTGGGGACACACTTGTTAAAAATGACAAAACAACATGACCCAGTTCACAATAGGTCTTACCTATAAATCATAGGAAGGGCAAATTTGCCTAAATTGAACACCCGTGATCTCTGATCCCTCAGACAGCACTGCATCAAGAACCATCATTCATCTATAGCTGAGAGAACCACATGGGATCAAGATTACTGTGGCAAACCTTTGTCAAGCAATATGTAGTTACATCCACAAATGGCGGTTATTTGTGCCAAAATGCAGCCTCATGTTAACTGTGTCCAGAAGTGTTCTTCTCTGGCCTCGGAGACATCTGGGATGGACCATCATGACCACCATGGAAGTGTGTATTGTGTTCAGATGAATTAGTAGTCCAGGTCCACAAAAGATTCTGAGCTAATTATATGCTGGTGTAAACACAGCCATAAAGTTTTGCACCAGTGTGCAATTTGCCCTTGTTTTGCATCTAAGCTCTCTGAGCTTTGTACCCTTTCCCTTTGTGGGTCTGGCTCTGTCTTTGGTAATGGACCAAACAATCACTATAAGCGGATTTAAATTGACTACACTAGCCCTTAATAATTAATGCTGTAAAGAGTCATATTTCCACTGGTACTTTCTTTGTATGTTTGTGAAAAGGAGAGAGTCATACGAAAGAACAAGAGAAGGCAAATACCAAAGTAATTCTGATGTTGGCAGTTTTTAAAAATTACATGACAATTTGTACTTGATGTTCACAATATGGTCATTTACTACAGCCTACATAGAATATACATACATCAATACAAACTATAATACACTGAGTACTTTTAATAGTTTGCCCACTGTTACATCACTATAAACAGATTATGGATAAGGCTTCTTTTTTGTGGTAGGTCTTATTATTGTGGTAGTTAATCAATAAACATCATAATTGATAGCCTGAATGTACTTTTTTTTTTTTTTTTCATTTTTTCTCATAACGCCTGTTATATCTTTTTAGGAAACCAACATTGCTCCATTTACAGCCACCTCCCATCAAGTCTACATCATTTTCCAAGCCCAGTATGCCACCCTACCTTCAGGATTCAGAATAACATGGAGCAGCTAAAAGAATACTGATCAACAAACACACAAGCATTATTGTGTTTTCATGTGTTTAGGAGACATTACATTGACTTAAATTCATTTTTCATTTTCATTCATTCACCCTGACTACAACAAATACATTTTGACAAGTGATTAAGAATATACAAGCAATAAGACATACATGTTGTAAATTCATAGTTATGTGTGGGAAAACACACAGACTATTTTCCAACACATTTTTAAAGGTAAACATCTGTTGTGCATTTATTTGAAATCAAACCAATTCTAATAAATATGTTTTCTGCATAATGTGGAAATAAACGCGATTTGTATACAAAGTGGTCATGAGTCAATCGTGATTGAGATCCAGAGAGCTGCATCAGCCCCTGCAAGTGAGACAGACTTGACAGAACAGTTTTGAGTGGAAATTTCTAATGTAATGAAATTATGGTTGTGTCCAAAATCCCTTTGATTCACTACTCCCTATATAAGGGCTCGACAAGTACATTTGGCCTGGGGCCAGTTTTTTCTAAGCAATTGAATCGTGGATCAAAACATCATTGCTTTTGTACATGACCAGCTCACTGTCTGACAAAGTGCGAATTTCTCCTCTCTGGCGAAAAAAACCCATCCCCTCGTTGGATGAGGCCACATTTGAGCTGGAGCTTTGATTTTCAAACAGCCTCCCTGGTTAGCAATGCGTTCCGAAGTGCACAGTCTGTGTGACTTGTAGGTGGCATGCTCAGAGGAGTACAGTTCAAGAAACTCACATTTTATGTGCTGACAATGTTGCCCTCCATGTATGCATGCGTTTCTCACCCAAAGCCGGTGTGCATTCAGGATCAAGCAGATGCTGCTTTTGTTTTATTTATTTAGTTTTTGAGATTATTTTGTTGTAATTTGTTTTTAAAAGTGAAAACGAATTTACATTGTTACTGTTCATATATGTGGCACAGTGGCCCACAGACACAACAATATTTTATTTTTCTTTTCAAACCAAACATACCATATTTCCTCAAATAAAACCAGGAATCAATTAAAAGCCAGGTCTCTAATAATAGCTGGAGATGAGGATAACACGAACAATTAAAAGCTGGACCTCAAATACAGGCCAGGTTAAAAAATAATATGGATAAACTTCTGGTGTCTGTCATGTAATGTGCTGCCAGTGTTCACAATGTTCACTTGTACAAGTTTAATTTAGTACATTCAACAATATAATCCAGCTGTTTTCAACACTTTGTTGTTTTAGATCACTCACCTAAAGTGTTGTTGTCTGGTTTCAGTCACTGCAGGTGTGTGTGTCTTACTTTATCACTAAAATGTAATTTATAGAAAGTTACCTGCAAAACAGAAAGACAGTGTCATCCATCCATCCATCCATCCATCCATCCATCCATCCATCATCTACCGCTTATCTGGGGCCGGGACGTGGAGGCAACAGTCTAAGCAGGGAAGCCCAGACTTCCCTCACCCCAGGCACCTCCTCCAGCTCTTTCGGTGGGACCCCGAGGCGTTCCCAGGCCAGCTGAGAGACATAGTCCCTCCAGCGTGTCCTGGGTCTGCCCCGAGGCCTCCTCCCAGTGGAGGCTGAGGTGGCTTGGACAGATGTCCAAGCCACCTCAGCTGGTTCTCCTCCCTGGTGGCTGAGCTCCTCACTCGATCTCGTAGGGTGCGCCCAGCCACCCTACGGAGGAAGCTCATTTCGGCCGCTTGTATCCGGGATCTCGTTCTTTC
>JAPQRN010022069.1:0-19999 GCA_037367275.1 Coranthus polyacanthus | reverse complement strand
GAAAAAATTGGGGAACAATGAATTCTGCATATTCAGAGCAGTTGGAAGTGTGTGTGTGTGTGTGTGTGTGCTGAAAGAGTGGGTTGGTTCAGTGTCTTGGAGTCTTCCTACGGAGAGCGCAGGGAAGAAGAAGTTCGCACCAGTTTTGCCTCCAATCCAGTGGAGGTTTCAATAGCAGCAGCGCGGCAGGGGAGGGACGCACTGCCAGCACTCAGGATACCCACTCGTACACACACTCGCACACACTCCTGCCCACTAGAGACCCAAGTTAAATCCGCGAGAAAACTGCAAACACGCACCGCAGCAGTCGCCTAATCCGATTGATAGGCAACAACAATAGAAGTGAAAACCGAGGAAACTACTGGACACTGTAGAGGACAACTTGTATTTTGATTTTTTTTTTTTTTTTTTTTTTTTTTTGCTTTGAATCGCGCTGCCTTTAGTTGTAAGGCACTTTTTTTTTTTTCCTCCTTGGTGATATCAAAGTGGTTCTGACATCAAGGAGCGCCATCCTTCTGATTATTTCGTCGTTTCGTATTGTGGAAGGTAAGACTGTGTCCTGTGAAGAATATCTATTTTTTTTCCTTCTTCTTCTTTTCGTATGATATAGCGGCGCGTCTGCAGATCAGAAGGACTTCTCTAAAAAAAAAAAAAAATTTTTTTTTTTTTTTTTAGATCTGTAGCTTGACAGAAAGCGGGGAAAATTGCCTTTCCTTTTTCGAACTTTTCTAAGGCGTTTTAATGCGCATAAAAGCTCCATATAAATTCAGAGTCGGACTCCCGGAGTTGAGTGCCTTTGATACGTCTGCCAGAGAGAGAGAGAAAGAAAGAAAGAAAGAAAGAAAGAAAGAAAGAAAGAAAGAAAGGAAGAGAGGGGAAGAGGTTTTGCGGTTTACAACTCCGGGAAGTTAAAAGTTTCAAACGCATTTCAATCAAGCCCAAACTCGCAAGCCCTTTTTAATATCGGGTTATTTTGGTTCGTGCTTTATATCACGGTAGACTGCGCCGTGCTGATGAGTGCTGATGAGTTTATTCCCCGTTTAGCTGATGAACTTTAGAAAAATCCTCTCGCTTTGTGCGTCCGAGGGTTCCCATGCTCCCAGGGGTGACACAGCACCCAATAAAGGCACCATTTATCAATACATGCACTATTTCCGATGGTCACTGCGCCGTGTAGCCTATACGCGTGTGCGTGCGTGCGTGTGTGTGCGCGTTTTCCTCAATTCGTGCTTTTAAATGCACAAAGTGAATTTAGTTTGAATTTTAAACGCGCCTCTCGTATCGCTTTTACGCACCTGTGAGAGTCGCGATGGGAGGGAGCCCTCCTTGACCTTAAAATAGAGAAAAAACGGCGCATTTGACGCACCGTCAGCTCATTTGTTTTTACATATTATTCGAGCCAAATTAATCACAGTTTAGCTCATGTTGGGGGAGTTGTTTTCCTCGTGCGGTCCGTGGAAGCGCCGTGTTTTTCCTCTGAGTCTGTGTTTAATGAGAGACATACTCGGAGTTGGGATTTGAATAACTGTATTTAGTAGCAGGGGTAAAGCCACACTGCCTCCCTTCTACTTTCTCAAGAGAATGAATCATGAACAAAAAAAAAAAAAAAAAAAAAAGTCTTAAAATGGGAAGGTCTGCGTTGCATACCGTAACTAAACCGTGATTTGCATATGAAAACTCCTGGCTGAAAGAATTCCGCCAGTGTTGCTATAGCCATTTGCGTCCAGAGAAGTGACAGGCTGCGGTGTATATACAGTCTCGTCCGCGCTGCCTTTGTCCACGCTGGATGTCACATATCCAGAGTCACTGGTGGAAGATTAAGGACACAAGTTTCTATTTCCTTTTTAAATTATTCATCATATCCACTCCCACTTCCCCGGGCACATTCATTTTGCAAAGCCCCTCATTATGCGCCCTCAGATGGACACAAGCAGAGGCAGAGCGGCTCACACTAGTTGCTGAACAGGCTTTTCTGTGCCTCCCCGTCTGCCAAAGCACAACATAACGGCTCGTGATTGACTCATTTCCCACGAAGACGCGGGCCTGTGCCCTGGATGATGGGCAGTGGGTGGATGACTTTCCCATGGGGCATTTTCTCTTGTAATCTATAATCACCCTTGCAGCCACAATGCCAGCACATCAGTCAGAGCCACCCCCCTTCAATTCTGTTTGAATGGCTGGTTTTTAGGCAGAAAGCGGCCCTCCGACCTGACCCTCCTCATAGAGACGCACACAGAGAGAGAGCGAGAGAGACACTCCGGGATGCAGTGCTAAATGCAAGCTCCAGAGATGTACTATAAAGAATCAGAAGGGAAAGAGGGGGTAGGGTGAGAAGGAAGGGAAACTGGGCTCTCCTTCCTCATCGTGCTATTGTGCCAGCTTTCGCGGTCTGATGATGTGGATAGTTCAGAAACTCAAACTGTGAGTGATGTTGTGGATGGCGAGGAGACAGGTCCTGAGTGATGATTTAGACTCATGCACAGAGCAGAGTGGAGGAATTTGCTCGGGTTTGGACACACACACACACACACACACACACACACATATGGACATACGCACACCAGATAAAAATCTCTAGTCTTGGATCAGAGCCCTTACCACAGTCTCTACCAATTCATTAATGAGCTGTTTAGCTGTCCAAGAGCACCAAACCTGCTTTGGTTTGGCCTGCCTGTAGAACAGGTCCAGGTCCCGTGTGTTTCCATCCTTGGCTCAAAGCCCCATATACTCCACTCACTCCAATCCCCACATTGGCCCTGAAGTGACAGCAGTGATGGAGCTCGCTACTGAAGACCCACCATAAATCTGCCTTCAGACTTCCTTAGAGAAAACACACACACACAGAGGCTTCGGGTCCTGCGAGTTCCCTGCCAGGCGTCTTGTTGGGTGGAATCCGAAATGTCTCTTTATTTGTGTTGAAATTAAACTGTCTTTTATTCCCTCCCGTTCTGTTAATGAGCTCCATGTGGCAGCAGGCAGGAGGCTTATCCGTCTTGACAAGGAGCTGGAGGGAAAGGAGAGAGACCGGTTAAACAAAGTGAGCGGAGAAAGGAGAGGTCAGGGGCAGTTTGGGCGCTCGTGCACGTGCGCACACGCACACACATGACGGAGGGCCGAGGCCTGTGCTGGACATGCGTGTGCTCTGCTTTGTGTTCAGAAACACCTCCATACATGGAAATGGTGTGCTTATAATCAGTGTGTTCCTCAGTTCGCACAAGCTCCTGGAAGTACACTCACACACATGCGGAGAGCTGATCAGGTGGATGAAAAAAACACGATTGAATTGTTGGATTTTTTTCTTTTTTCTTTTAATCATTAGTGGATTGTGGGCGATTTTAATTTTGCAGTTGACTGATGTCACTGAAAAGATTGCATCCATCTGCATGATGTAAAGACATAGTGTGAACATTTTGCTTTGGCTTTGCACATGGTTTCCCATTTTGCTTGTAATGACCTCAAATTAGAGCAGGGTCAAAGCTGTTATAGTAGAAATTCAAATGAAGAGATGCCATTCCTCAGATCCCACAGAAATGGAAGGGGGTGGAGTTCATTCTCTTGTTCTTTCTCTTTAAGGTTGATAATGTAGATTTATCAAAGGCAGCCATGGGAAAAAAAAAAAAAAAAAGATCATCACAATTTCCTCAGTTGATTAAAACCATTGTAAAACGGCTGTATTTGTCCTTTAATCCCATTACACAGCTCTCTTCATTCCACAGCCCGCCAATAAGAATACAGGACATTTTCCACCCAAAATCCAATCCCACTAAAAGTGAAACAAAAACTTTGAATGTATAAAAAAAAAAAAACAGATAAAAAAGCAGCAGCAAAACAAAGTTGACACGATTGCGGGTGACCTTGCCTTAAAATTATCCTTCCTCAAATTGCGATCATACATTCTTCCTCTTTCTAATTAAACATTAGACTTTATTTGTTCCAGATGCAACTTTTTTGATGTGTTATTTTGGTAAGGGAACTCTGTGGTATGAGGCCTGCATGTAAAAAAAAAAAAAAAAAAAAGAAGCAGATCCAGTGCAGCTTGTGTGTGACCATGTTGACTCTGCGCTGGTCCATGCAACCGCAGTGACCCAAGACAACTGCTCTAATATGCAGATGTCATCTCTCGGCGATATATTGTGAATGCAGTGCATGTGGGAGAAGTATAAACCCTGTTAGGTTCGGTCACGGGTTTAAATCAGTAGTGTCACATGTGAGAGTACATTGAAGGCACACTTCAAATGTGCTAATGACAGTGGTGATAAAACTCTTACTGTATGAGTGATAGCAGACATTATGTGTAATGACATCAGTGTGCTGTACAAGAGCAGCCGTGGGCGGGGTCATCGCTGTGTCTTGTGTGGTGTTTTGGGGATGTTGGAATGAAAGACAGCTCTGAACAGCTCTGTACATACCACCTCAGCGCTGTCTTGAGTATTAATAGACATGTCTTTGTTCCAAGTGACACGCTTCTGAAGTGGAATGAGACAAGCCGAGGCGATAAGGATCTCCCCTCTCTGTGTGAGTCAAACCTCAAAGTACCACTTAGGCGGCTTTCCTTTTGCTCTCTGAAGTCTGGCGGTACGACGGGACGGGAGGCTGAGCTCAGACGGCTGCAGAGACAGAGACACTGACAGAAACTGTCAAGGGCTTTTTCCCCCAACTGTGTTTTTAAGGGACCATAATGTAAAAATGAAGCCATGTTTGTAGTGCGGGGGTTTGCTCAGGCCTCTGGTTTTACTTATCTGCCTCTTTTTAGGGAGGTCATGAAAGGGAGGGATAATGTGAAGAGCGGCAGGCATGTGTACAAGTGTGAAGGAGAAAAGAGATTAGTTTCATTTGCTGGTGGAAAAAAAAAAAAAAACTGTGAAAGGAAAAGACAAGAGAGGGTGAGCAGAGAAAGGGAGAAGCAGAGGGGTCATTAAAAGGACACCATCTCGCTTGCAGTAAATGGCAGTAAAGTATCTGGCTAATCTGCCGTCATTACACTGATTAAATCACCAGGGATTTGGCGTTCCCATCAGCTGCAATCAATGGGGCAAAATCAATAGACAGGGGATACGTGAGAGGCTCTCAGCCATGGTCAGCTGCACCTCAGTCCCAAGCCACAGCTTCATCTGAGGACTGCAGCTCGAAACACTTCTACACTGATGTCGATGAAACTTAAACAGCATGGATTTGGGGATTTTTACATGAAGTGTTTTATGAATTTGTGCGGTTCCCTGGAGCTCCTCGATGCCTTTTCCTTCACACACACGTTTGTTTTAATCTAATTCCTCCTCCTCCCTCCCTGTGGCCCGAGGTAGTCATTCACTCGCCCCTTACTCACTCCATGATTATCCGACAGATGGTGTCTGTGGTGCCACGCACTTTTAATGCTAAACGTTAATTAAGAAAGCAAGAAAACATTTTAAATCAAACAAAGGCTTGAAAACATTAAAGCAGTCGTTTGAGTGAAAAAAAGTCAAAACCCATTAAGCGGTCTTTGTGTTTTTCTGGCAATGCTAAGGTGAAAGAAACAATGTTCTGACTGACATGAACCTTTAAACCGAAACTTAAGCGTTCAGTGTTTAAGATTTGTGTGCGCTTATGTGAAGTTTGTGTCAGAGTCTGTGTTGTGTTGAGAGACGTCGTTTGTTGACATTAGCTAACTCCATGTCTAAACTAATGACCCAGTCAGTTGCCTACATCCATGATAACATCCTGTACACTGATTTCTATGAAGAGGACTCAAGTTGTTTTTTCCACGAAATCCCATACACTCGCTCCCTAGTTCTTCAATGCCCGTCTACTCTACTCCCCTTCAGCGGCAACAGTGTGCAACACTAGCTAACACTGGTTAACATAGAAATGGAGTTAGTGAACGTCAACAAACAACCAGCTCCCAGCACAACACAGGTCTCCAACACAAACGTAACATAAAGAAATTAGCATGTGCTAATCATACATATTGAACCTTTTAAACTGGAATATATCTGACAAACGTAAGTGATGCCAAATCAAACCATTAAAAGCTTTTTGTTTATTTCAGCCAATGCTAAGATGACAGATAAGGTGAAACAAAGCAACATTTTAAACGCATTCCAACTGATTTGAGCCTTTAAGCTGAAACCTAATCAAGTTAACACCCAATGTAATGTAATGCTACTTCTGTTCAGGATGTACATATGACACTAAATAAATAAATGTTTTCTTTATCCTTTAGAATGAGGCAGTGTAAAGGTTGGAGCGCGGCGCTGTTGGTGCTGTTGGTGCTCGGAGCTGTGGCCCAGAAACTGCCCACACGAGACGAAGGCCTCTTCCAGATGCAGATCAGAGACAAGTCGCTGTTCCACGACTCCTCCGTCATACCGGATGGAGCGGAGATCAGTGGCTACCTGTTCAGGGACACGCCCAAAAGGTAAAAGATCACAGTGAATGGATGAAATGCTGTAATGTAAGAAGCCTGTAATTGCAATTTGCACGTGTATAAAGTGATTTTTCTCGTAGCTCGACCTTCTATTGTTGTCTGATCCAAGCCAGTCGCAGAGTCGTTTACTGTAAAAAGATAGGAAACATCAGATGTAACACGATCCCTTGCGTTGATGCAAAAAACTAAATAATTGATGAGAAAGTTGTGCTCTGTCTGTCAGCTCAGAACAATAGAGACCAAGGTCAGCGGTGCGATAACATCACTGCATGTGGGGCCTAGCAGTCCGCTCATTCATTTACCCCGCAGATTATTTAGGACAACGTCAAACTATGATGAAATAATGTGAATACTGGTCCTGATAGCCTATGATTTTCACAGGTACTACTTTGTGGTGGAAGAAGACAACACACCCCTGTCTGTGACTGTGACACCTTGCGATGCTCCTCTGGAGTGGAAACTCACTCTGCAGGAGCTGCCAGAAGAGGCCAGTGGAGAGGGATCAGGTATAACTGACATCAGGCAGCAGTGGAAGAGGTTAATGACATGTTATGTGGATATATCACTATCCCCCCCCACACACACAATTAACCTACGCAGTGATGTTAGGCTTTGTGTTTTGGTGGGTTTTAATTAAGTCAGTCGTAGTGTCTAGTCTGACCACTTATGATGTCTGACTCGGCCATGCTCACATCTATAATTTCAGAGAAGGGCTTTACTCTAGTCACCCTGCTGAATCAAAGCCATTGCATCCCTTTACTTAAGCTGTTTTTAGTCCTCCTAAGGTAAATCCTGCAGCACTCCGTCTGCCTGTCTTCCTTCCAATTTACTTTTCTTCCCTTTTTAAAACTTCTTTTCTGCCTCACATCAAAAAACTTTCTCCATCTGGAGGGTGTTCTTTTAGCTCAGGAGATCTTGCCAGATGACTAAAGCAGTGGTTTAGAGCATAAATGTGTGATGTGAGCATATATTTGAATGTCAATACACGAGCACCTGCGTACGTGTCTGTGCTCATGTCAGATCAAATATTACAAAAATGATTTATTGGGTAGTTAAGCGGCTTGCATTAAGAGAAAATAATTCATCTCAAAGTTGAAGCATAATGATAAATTTGGTCACAACATGTGCAGTGCAAATGATATAAGACTGACTTCACAAGACATGGTGCATCAAATAGTTAAGCTAGCTAACTTCTTCCTGCCTTTGCAGCTCTTTTTGCTTAATGTCTCTGCTGGGAGTAGATCTTTGAGCATTAATTTTTAGTACACCGCTGAGCACACTCTCTGGTTGACAAACATAATATTATGGTTTCTCGCTGAAGCCGAAGTAAGAGCGTGGACTGTCTCTCTCACATAGAGGGTACAAGGCGCCTCTTTGTAGCACGGCCTCCTTGGAAAGGCTGAGTGAATACAAGCCTGTGATCTTTGGGGATGTTTGGAGTAAAAACATGGCTGCCATGTGAGGGCTAATCGTCCATGAGGCTCGCAAAGCTTCATCATGACCTTATAGCATCAACACATTAAGCATTTTTAGTATGTTTGGAAGTAATTTTATTCATCACAGTCAAAAATCAAGTAGAAGAAAATGCGTGTAAGGGTCTCGACTAACTGTCAGCACAGCATCAATGTCCATTTGAATGCAATTTCAAGCAAAGAGCTCATGTTGTGCCTGTTTGTTTTCATTTTGTAGGAGAGCCTGAACCTCTGGACCAGCAGAAGCAGCAGGTGACCGTAGATGAAGGGACGGAGCTCTTCACCTACAAGGGTAACGACGTGGAGTCCTATGTGGCCACCAGCACACCCTCTGGCCTCTACCAGCTGGAGCTACTGTCCACAGAGAAAGACAGCAACTTCAAGGTGTACGCAACCACTACTCCAGAATCTGACCAGCCCTACCCAGAGCTGCCCTATGATCCTCGCGTGGATGTGACCGCGCTGGGCCGTACCACCGTAACCTTGGCCTGGAAGCCGACTCCAACAGGCTTCCTGATGGGCCAGCCTGTCCAGTACTGTGTAGTCATCAACAAGGAGCACAATTTCAAGAGCATGTGTGCTGCTGAGGCTAAGATCAGCGCTGATGATGCTTTCATGTTGGCTCCAAAGCCCGGCAGAGACTTTAGCCCGTTTGACTTTGCACACTTTGGCTTTGTTCCTTCTGACAATGGTTTTGGCAAAGACCGAGGGCTCACAAGTAACAAGATCTCACGGGCATACACAGCCAAGCCCAAGGCATCAGACATTCAGAAGGTGTGTATTGGCAATAAAAACATTTTCACAGTGTCCGATCTGAAACCAGACACACAGTACTACTTTGACGTCTTTGCTGTGAATTCTGCGACCAACACCAGCACAGCGTATGTGGGAACTTTTGCTCGCACGAAGGAGGAAGCCCGTCAGAAGACAGTGGAGCTGAAGGATGGCAAAGTATCAGATGTTTTCATCAAGAGAAAGGGCAGCAAGTTTCTACGCTTTGCTCCTGTGTCTTCCCATCAGAGGGTCACTCTTTTTGTCCACACGTGTCTGGACGCCGTGCAGGTGCAGGTGAGGCGTGATGGGAAGTTGGTGCTCTCCCAGAATGTGGAAGGTGTGCGACAGTTCCAGCTGCGGGGAAAGCCGAAAGCAAAGTACCTGATCCGTTTGCGAGGCAGCAGGAAGGGGGCCTCCACTTTGAAGGTGCTAGCCACTACAAAACCCAGCAGCAAGCAGCCATTCCCTTCGCTTCCAGAGGATACTCGCATCAAGGCCTTTGACAAGCTGCGCACCTGCTCCTCTGTCACTGTGGCCTGGCTAGGCACACAGGATCGCAACAAATACTGCATTTATCGCAAAGAGGTGGCTGACAATTATGGCGAGGAGCAACGACGCAGGGAACAAAACCAGTGTGCCGGGCCAGAGACCCGAAGGAAGTCAGAAAAGGTCCTGTGCAAGTACTTCCACAGCCCGAACCTGCAGAAAGCTGTGACAACAGAGACCATCACAGGTCTGGAGCCAGGCAAGACCTACCTGCTGGACGTTTATGTGGTGGGACACAGTGGTCACTCAGTGAAATATCAGAGCAAACTGGTGAAAACAAGGAAATACTGCTAAATGACTCTGCAAAGAATAAATCTATTATAAATATATATATTAAATAAGTTTATTTAACTCTAAGTGATATTCTACTAAGGAGTGTATACAGACTGACTACTCACACAGCTGATGGGCCTGTGGCAGTGACTGAACTGTTTGTAGAGAGAGATATCAACCTGTATATTTATGTTTACATTTCATTGTGGCACGTCTGGGTGGCCCATAGCGTGAGGTGCTTTGTTACCAGACTTGTCGTCTTGACATCATATTGCCACTGGGGAGGCAGAACTTCAAAGAAGATCATCTTTCATCGTGTACGTTTCTTTGTTGCTGCATGACATTTGCTTTTGTCTGTCATATTTGTCCGTTCCTTCAGTTTCAAATCACGTTGACCGGAGGAGATACAGTAGCTGCCTGCATTGTATAGATCTCTCAATGCATATGTTCTTCATGTTTTAGGAGGAATTTAAATTATTTTATACTTTTTATCTCTTTTTTTTGATTGTCTGTTTTTATTGATGACAATAATAACTGTTACAAGAAAATTCCAGGAAGTTTTTTCGAGGAAGTTGTTGTAGTTCAGACATTCCCCTATGTATCTCAGCCAGTGTTTGCTCTAGAGCCCACCTGTAAATGTGTTCTGTGCTGGAGATCTGTGTTATTATCACTGTATCGCTGTGTGTGTCACATGTACAGAGTTGTCCTGCCAATATTCATGTACATAAACACTAAATATAGAACAAGTAATCCCTGTGTCACCCTGGGTGTCATGTTCTTTTGCCAAGCAGTTAACATCACAATCATGCTGCGAGTTGAAAGAGCACACTGCGTATTGTGTTTATGGATTCAGACACCTAAATTAGGGTTGCGTCAGCAGAACTTGATACTCGGAATGGTTTAAAATGATCACTCGATCCCAGTTGAGGCTATGAGTTCAATTTACTTGCTGGAATGATTTTTAAATATATATATATATTTTTTACATTTCTTTTTTTTTATAAATCTTGGATGCCCTCACAACTGGTGCCTAAGCTCCAAATGAAGAATATAGCATCGTTCTCATTTCAGTTGATTTTAGTCTCTTGGCACACGTAACAAATGTATTTCAAACATTTATATTTCTTATGCTGTACTGTTTATATTTTCTGCTCTGAAACCTGACCTACCGTTCAGAGACAAAATGTTGTGAGTATGTTTTAACTCTTCATAGCCCTGAGTATACGGACCATCTGTTTCACATGGTCCCCTTAAAATACTTCTCTTTTTTTTTCGTATATAAGTGACTCTATAATGTGTTTATGCTCTGTTGCCTAACTGATCTCCTTAGTGATGAAATACAAATGTGGCTACAAGGGATGTTACTAATCAGGGAATTTGCATTTTATACACGTTAGATGTATGAGCTCAGATACCATATATAACGATGGGGTGGAGGTTTTGATAAAAGTCAGATGCTAGATTGGATTTGCGTTTCTGGGATCCACAATACTGAAATAATCTCCCTAATGTCACTTATTTTATGAAAACTGACGCTGTAAAAATGATTTATTGGCTCAGCTCGACTCAGTCAAATCTTGTTGCTTTGACTATAAGAAGTTACATCAACATAAACCGTCACGTTAAAGGTTAAATGTGTAAGATTGGAGTTCATGCTTATGTTAGCTAACTACATTTCTAAGCTAACAACTGTCTTGGTTGCCTACATGCACGACATCAGCCTGCGCTCTGAATTCTTGGTAGACGACTAAGGGTATGTTTTCTGTAAATATCTGTATGTTCACTTTCAAGAGAGGTACTGAAGAATTGGGAACTGAGCATAAGGGGTTCGATGGCAAAAATGACCCAAGTCCTCATGTTCACATATTGTCATGAATGTAGGCAATCTAGATTTTGCTTAGAAATGGAGATCGCTAATGCCAACAATCTCCCATCTCCCAGGCCAACACAAGCTTCGTGTAAGCACACATGCAAATCTTACATATTGAACTTTCAAGGGGACGATTGATGGTTTACTCTGATATAACTTAAGTCACTCAAAGCAGCAAGATGACTTGACAGAGTCAAATGAGTCAATAAATCATTTTTACAGTGCACTTTTCTCCTGCTTTTTGGATAATATTTAAATCTACCTCAGCTGAAAATAAAAATTCTGAACAGGCCACAATCCCATGAACAATTTTTTGCTGCTCCTCATCTTCTGGACGAATCCATTCACCACTCTTATTTCTTCAGAGCGTGCGCTTCAAGGATCCTCAGAATTAGGAAAACTTGGGTGACTTGCAATACTATTTAACCATTAGACAGAGTTAACCACAAGTAAGCAAAGAGAAAAGCCAGACACGCATCAGTACACGTATCCACACATTCCAATTAAGCGTAGTCTCAGGTGAATGGAAACGCTCCCCCTGTTGTGGCCAAGAAAAGCAGCTGTTGCTCGTGAATTGCCATGTTTCCATCATGACCCTGATTCTGGGTAGCTACACTCCGATCCATCGCCACAGCTCACTGTCGATCAGGCGCTGCTGGTCAGAGGAAATACAGGGAGTCTCCACCTGGCTTCCATTAACCTGCTGTTGCCCCGGAATAATGTGGAGGAGCTTCCAGAGAACTTTGGGAGCGTCACGGATATCCCTGTAAACTGCCACCAATAAAGCTCTCCTCAAGTGTTATCCTGCATGTGTGAATAAGATCTGTGAAGCCCTCTTTAAAGAAACCGTGGCCTTCTGGTCAACTCGAGAGGTCTAGGATGGAAAGAAAGAGTACAGACACTTCTATTTTGCCAGATCTCCTCACAAAAAACACCCGCAAACATACATATACAGAGGAGCCTCTATCCGAGAGCTAACCATCTCCAGGGCTGTCTATGTTTATTTTTTGCGTGGTAATGAGCACAGAGCTTTGATGTAAGAGTTTTGTATATACGTGTGTACATGGAGCAGAGTAAGGAGTGGAGACAGACATGTAGTGCTTGGGTAAGTGGTGGCGTAATCAAAGCAGCGCATGGAAGACCTGGCTCTGATTCCTGGTTTGGTTAGTTTGACTTGCCACTAGATTGGACTTGAGCTTGATGTGGTGGAAGTTGTCATTTGAGACCCGAGAAGATAAAGCAAAAGTATGCTGTTCATAACACCTCAATTAAAACGAGACTTTAAACGTTAACTCGACTGGTCAGTTTGAACGGTTTTCCTCACTTTTCACTTTGTTATAGCGTGAAATGGTACCGTTTCAGCAAGTAGCACAGGCAGAAAAAAACATTCGGACGGGCCTGTAAAAATGGATAGTTTTCTCTTTTCCCCAAAGTGTACGTTTTCCATGCTCTTCCTGCTATGTTAAGTCTACGCAGTGCACAGCCTAAACAACCAGTAGCACATGCAACTGTCAACGGTCAACCTTGCCTACAGTGATACACTAGACCAGTGTTTCCCAAACTTTTTTATGGGTGCCCACTTTTTAAAAATAAGAAACCATTGAACCATTGACACAATTCACAATAGGTCTTATCTATAAATGAATGAGAAGAGCAGAGCAGATATATGCAAATATGTGCATAAATGAACATTCCTGACCACTTTTAACTCCATTTCTGCATCGCCTTCTCACCGAATAAATGCATATATGCAGGGGGCAAATGGCTAACTTATTGTTTTTCTTTCCTTTGATTAGTCAAGTAATATATACACATTAAATACTTCAGACAAAATAAATGCCTTTAGGCAGAGGAAACTCTGTTTTTTTCCCTCTCATCAGTAAAACAAACAGAATGTACGCTAGCCATTAATACTAGATTATATTATTACAGTACAATTTTCAGAACACTACGCACATTCTATCAAAAGGATGCTTCTTCTTGAATTCTTTCTGAAATGCTTGACACACATTTATTTGGTGACTCAAATAAAGGTCTCCTGTGACCCACCTGTGCATCGCGACCGCTTCTTTGGGAATGGATGCCTTAGACTTAAGATTTTGGAAATTTTACTGGCCATAAAATACTAATAATAATCTCCAAAACATAAATCACATAGTTGCACGGCCTTGGCTATCGCCTGGTTTAAGTAGAATTACTCCAAATCGAGATGTCATACTAGAAATTAATGCTGCTATTGCCTTGTCAGACCTATGTAGTGCTAGATATGATGTGCTGTGGCTGTTTCTGTCAAATGAGAAGCTAAAAATGCCATTATAAAGCTTCGGCAGACAGTATTTTTGGTGTCATTGCGCAAAAGTTACATAATGAGTTTAGAGCATATTGTAATTCAAGTGGCTTGTGGGGAAACAAGTCTTCTGCACCTCCTCTTGGCCTGTGATGGAAGACTTTAGCAATCACAGCTCATCTCAGAGAGGAGGATAGAAAAACAGGTGCTTGACAGCCATAATGCCCTCCATCAGAGTGTCACTACTGGGCAGACTCTGTGGTTCGTCACAGAGGCAACATGGCAGCTGCCCTACTTGTGATATTTTGGTTTCACTTGTCCATAGTGGCATGAAGCAGCGTTGTGTCCTCTATCTTTATGCAGTCTATGCTTAGGACGGAGAGGAGAGAGCTACAGAACGAGGGGGTGGATTTTCAAATTCTTGCACTTTTCCCCCTGGTTTCTGCCCATTGTAGCTTTAACAGTTTAGACTTTACAATCCATAATATACTAGTGACATCTCCAAAACACAAATCAAATAGTGGCTAGCTTTGGCTACACTCACCCTTTTAGTGGAACTACTTCTAATCAAGACATTACACTAGAAAGTAATAATAATATTGCATATCCATTTCCTTGTCTGACCTGTGGTTTAGCTGCAGTTGTTTCAGTCAAGGCAGTGGCCAGGGCTAGTAATACTGTCAACCAATAAAAAATGAGAAGCTAAAAATTCCATAGTTACATCAATACCATTTCCATTAAAGTATGTGGAGCACAAAAAAATATATATTTTGAAACTGAACAAGCAGTGGCTGAAAGAAATGTCACACATGCTTCATAGACGCAGAGCTTGTAATTTGTACCAGAAGTAAGTCCTCCACCACACTCCCTAAGAAGGGCTTTAGGAGTTGGCATTAGTGAGCGTGTTTTGTGTATGTAAGCGTGAATCCACTTGCTCCTAACTCTAAATTAGAGCTGAGTGACACTTTTGGACTGTGACCATTAAGAGGGAGCAGAGGCTCGAACAGAATCCAAACAGAGACAGACAGCGAACGGACAGACATGCTGCGAGGGCAGAATAAGTTGTGAAACATCGCTGTGTGAAAGAGGCTGCTCAGCGATGAACGAAGAGCTCCTGACATATGGAGTCCATACAGTGGAAAGCTGCAAATGAAATGATTCAGCTTTATTTATGCTGGTGCCACTGTCTTAAAGAAGAAATGAAATTATGGCATTTTGTGCTTTGAAATCTCTTGCTCTGACACAGAAAGGAATCCCAGCTGGGATGTAAAGAAGCGAAGACCATAATGGAAATGAATCCACTGCAGTGGCTTCAGGGATAGATCATTGTTGAGGCTGAGGTCCAAACCAGCTCAACATATTTCTGATTTAGCAAAGGGATAGGCAGAAATCAGAGGCTTCTTTCCAAACCCATCCTGACCAAGAGCCCATTCCCAGGAAGGGTGGAGAGGGAGCAGCGGCCCTTGGGCATTACCCGTCTCAGCCGATCTCCATTAGGATAACTCAAGCAGGGGAAAAAAAACGCTGAATGGCTCCTGAATATGACTTTTATTTAGCTCACTATATATTTAAATGTTAGCTCACAGATATAATGCTGCAGCTGAGGATCTTTGGACAAGGGCCCTGTTACGGTGCTGATATGAATGTGATTTCTGTGTGTGTGTGTGTGTGTGGCATTATGTATCAGATGTGTGCACATATAAAGCTTGGTTGTGTATTTGTGTACACACTTTGCTCTTGCCTCGGCTGCATAGGGGTGGTCCCCCTGCTCTCTTGTGCTCATGAAATCACTTCTAAGTGGCTGTAATTTCTCACGCTTCATCAGTACTGTAATTTCAAAAGGCTCTCTCTGAAGACCCTCCTTTAGCGGGGACCTGGGGCTGTCAAATGAAAACATCATTTATCCAGTGACCTCGGAGCTTCAGGAAATGGTTTGCTGGCTATTCAGCGACAGCCTTGAAATAGGGAGCTGTGGTGAGGGACTGCGGGGGTTTGTGAAACATGAAACAAAAGGTGGTCTGGCCCCTCAATCTACAGTATCAGGTTTGGGAGATTTCAGAAAAATGCACATCCATTTGGAAAATCTTGTATGGAACCATTTGTATGTTTGCCAAACTGAGGTTTTCCTCCAGTGAAAATATTTACTTAGAAAAAAAGGAACTCTGAAAGTATTTATTTCAATGCAATCCTTTCCATCACCATGTCCTAAATGTGGTTTCTGCAGTTTTTGGCCCTAGGAGACTCCACTGGCAGTCCAGCCACTGAATGGCTCGGTTCCATAGCTTGGTACTTTTAGGTCCATAGTCTTTGTCCTGTGGGGACAATAATCCCAATGTCTTTGTTTGGTAAAAAGTAAGAACTCACAACATGTACCTTTATGTTGGTAGATTTCTAAGCCTTGAGTGCTGGTGCTGTCTTATCTCTACAAAGCCATTCGTGGACAGTCATTCGTGTTTACAGTCGTCAAAAATGATACAAGATGCTTTGGAAGAAGTCCTTCATTATAGTTAGTATGATTACAAAATATGACAAGGTAAAATATATTTCCAAATAACGCTACGAAAGCTCCCATTACAGATGGGCAATGACACTCTAGTCGCCTACATCCATGATAACAGCCACAATACGCTGATTTCTATGTTTTTCGGTTCCGCCAAAATCCTAGCACTCACTCTCGAGTTCTTCATTGCCTCTCTTCTGCTCCTCTGCGACAGCAACACGTTCATAACCAGCTCAAAGTGCTGGGTCGTGTAAAGATTGTCCCAGATCACACATAAAATGCTCCAATTTGTATCAGCCACGAGACATGTGGATTTACTGTATCAATGACGAATAGAGGAGAATCACGATGATCTGATAATGACTGAATCTGGATAATGATTCAGTTTGAAATCTTAATGATCGGTTCCCTGGTTCTGTGTGTGTTTCTGTGCGTGTGTGTTGTGCAGGTGTTGGAGATCAGATTGGGTCTGCATAACCCGGGGATTTTAGTGAAAGCTGAGTGAAAGTTAATGGGGTTGAAGGTCCTCAGAGGGCACGGGGGGGGGGAAAAAAGGGGTCATGACATTTAGTCGTCCTGCCTCGACAGGCTAAGGCACTGACAGAGGTCAAGGGAGACCGAAATGGACCATGGAGGACACGGGTGGGGCAGACACACACAAAGGCCGCCTCAGTGCAGAGATCAGGCCTGTCACCCGCTAAGTCTCCTTTTAGGACTTACTGATGACACCATCTGAAATACAAAGGGCGCTGAATGACATGTTTATACCAATTTCAAAGCGTAAGACCTTTAAAATCGGAGTGTGGGATGAATGTAACTGAAAGAGTTATTAGATCATTTTGATGTCCCACTTAAATCTTGACAGCTTTGCATACACGGCGACTGGAGAGCAGTCAGGAAAGTCTGGCATAGACACTCGAGCACACCAGCTCATTGACTCTGAGGTAAACATGTACATCATGATTCAGTCTTTGCCATAATTGTCGACCGACGCTGGTCGTCTGGACCAATCACGAAGTAGTTCAGCAAAGAGGCACAACACAACAGGAAGCCACGGGCATAAACACGAGCTATAAACACAGTAAACAAAACCAACATAACAGTGACACTGGGCTGATTAAAGGGGGAAGACGTTTGCTGAAGAGGTGTTCGAAAACACAATATACACAAACAGCCAGTGATTAGAGATGATCTAATCACTCTGTGCAGGGTGAAAGTCCACAAATCAAGGTGAGTGAAGATAAAAAGAATATAATATGGGGTATATAAAGTGAGGTCTGTCTGCCGTCCGTTTCATTTTCACCCAAGCATACCCATGAGATGCGTTTTTCAGTCTAGACACAAACACATCCATCGCTCAGCATTTAGAGTAAATCATTTGTCAGCTATGACAAAACATCCAGCTGTATTTTGTATGCTTTTATTTAGACATTTCAAAAACTCTAGTTAATGATAAGGCTGTACAATTAGTCAAATTACAATCATAATCACACGATCAGCCTGTATAATCACAAAAGGCTGCAATTAAAAGGTCAGGATTTAGGAACACTTGGGGTGATCTAATTGCAGTGTACAGTGTAAAACATGCAAAATGAAAGTCACAACATTTTGTTTTTTATGTTTTTTTATGCTGTTTTAAGTTTGTATGTTTGACTTAAAGTTTCTAAATCAGTAATTTCTTTATTTTCCGTGACAACCGAGCAGGTAGACTCAAATCGAGATCAAAAATTGCAATCGCAATGTTGCCCACAGTGATCACAATATGACTTTTTCACCACATCGTGCAGCCTTGGTTAATAACACACACATATTACATATAAAATGGAGATGTTGTGAAGGTCTAGAAACATGAACTGAGCTTGATGGCAATGTAAAAAAAAACAAGAAAGATCTTCACTTCACTGATGAGGTTTAAGTTCTGAAATACCGACGTCTGACTAATTTAGAGAACTTGAATATCAGCAGTATGTAAGTTTTCAGTGTCTAATCAGTGGTATGTATCAATAAAAGTGGGTTCATTTCCTGTTTTCTTGCCTCATTTTCAAATCGATCTTTCCGTTACAGCCTAGAGGAGTCGGTTCAGATGGTTGCTGTGCTGACTGCTTCAGGCCAGAAGATCCATTTGTCCCAACAGATTTGATTGTTGGTAAATTGTGGTTTCTGGCCTGGCGGTTTGCAGCAGAAAGGGTCAGTCAGACCTCTGGTCTGCTGCTTGTTGATGGAGTGTGGTTTCTGAATCATAGAGCTGATCAGTCATAGCCAAAACACACATTCATGAGAATATTCTGAGGTTTTTGAGGTTAATGTTGAATGAGAAAATTGTTGCTTTACTGCAGATGTGAAATACATGTGGTACCAGTGTATTGTAGGTAATGTAACAAGAATTAGCTACAGAATGACATGCAGAGTTATTCTGTTTTCACAATGACAAGCAAATTGACGTACCGATTTTCAAAACATTGTAACATGTGCAATTATAAAGTGATTTTAAGCTACTGAATTGGCAGTTTCAGGGTTAGGGTCAGGGTTTTGTATGCCAATGGTGACAACTTTATAATAACTTTCTGCATATTACAGAGACTTAAAATAATAACTCTCAAAGAGAGGTTTTCATATGGGTGGTCAGGTGGCTGTCGATTTGAACCCATCCTGTTTTGATGCTATCGAGTAAAATGAATATGAATTGGAATGAGAACTGAAAAGGGAAGGGATTTTACTCTTTTTTCTTTCTTTCTTTCTTAGTAAGTTCCTGCATGAAGAAAACCATTTGAACATATTTATTTAAACTAACAAGACTATTATTTGTTAAGACCCAGCCTGTAGGGAAACCTAGTTTACTACTACTAAACTGCATTACTATGGTTAAAAGTCAGTCTTCTCGGTGTAAAAGACTGTAGAGAACAGAGATTTCATTCCCTCCTGTTCTGACGCAAACATGTAATATGAATATGATGGTTCATAGATTTGAATGATGATTCAAAAAGTTTCTTCTTTGAAGGGATTTTCCCCTCTTTTTCTTTTCTTTTTTTTTTTTTTTTTTTTTTTTGCTGGAAGGAAACTATTTGAACTTATGCACGAATCTAACAAGATGCGATTCAAATAAAGTGTAGTTTACCTCTACTGGCCTGTGACTGCATTGGTGTTGTTACAGGGTAGTGTTCTGCAGCCTCAGTCTAACAGGCTGCCGAGTTGCACGACAGTAAAGGTAGCTTCTGGTTACAAACTTTGGACCAATCAGGACGCTGCTTTGCTTTCCTGCTGCAGGAGCCACAGAAGTTCAACCTGGACCGCTCCACGAAGAAACAATCTGCTCTAAATTCAAACTGACAATGTCCTTCCACTTCCGCTGACACATCTGATAGCCAACTGTTTGTTACTGAAGGACATATTCTTTAGTAATGACAATGTTGGGTATGTATGTGCCAGACAGATTTTCCCTGAAATCGTCAAAGGTCCAGGATGGAATCGGTCTTTACACGGCGAGGCGAGTGAAAAAGGTTTGTTCGTTTTCTGACTGGACAACTCTGCAACATTTACGCGCGGAAAGCGTTTGGTGTTACTTTCGAAAGAGAGAAAACAATCTTGTAGTTTTGTGTGTTGTTGTTGTTGTTGTTGTTCGCCTTATTCCTCATAGTCGCTGTCAAAGTCTCAGCCCGGGCTCCTCTGACGTGAAGTGCCACGTAGCTACAGTGTCTCCGCTCGTTTCTCTCGTGCAGCTGTGTAACAATGTATTCATGTCGTCTGAAAAGGCTCGCGCGACTACCTCGTGGACCGACGCGGCGCCTACGTACTATACGTGAATGCGTTCAGCCTAAAGATGCGAGTTTTTTTTTTTTTTTTTGTATCCAAAAACAGTAGACATGTTTTGCCCCCC
>JAPQRN010022068.1:0-26622 GCA_037367275.1 Coranthus polyacanthus | reverse complement strand
TATATAGGGCTGTCAATCGGTTAAATTAACGGATTCCTTAGAGACTGTGACCTTAATCCATATGACTGGCTTTCTTCTAAATGTTTAGAAGACAGTAGTGCAATTGCTTGGCACAACTTTGAGCAGTGAATTAATGTGCATTTGGTGTCCAGTGAGTTGTATGATCATGTCTAGGGGATTGAATCCAAGTAAAGTGCACTGTGTGGTAATGACATGTGACCCAGCGCAACACTGTGGCTCACTGATGTGTGTCAGATTTGGGCCAAGGAAGAACCAAGGAAGAACCAAGCAATTGTTTGACAATTTAATAGCTTAAAATAAGCTATTAAAATAATTGCTTATTTAGCTATTAAGAGGCCAAATGTTATGGCTGGAGAGGCATATCATTCTTGTCATTGTTATATAGAAAAAAATGCAGAAACAAGGGTTAATGAGTATCTATTCATTTTGTCACCATTAAAGTGGATGAATCCTATCCTGATTTATACAACTGCTTTACTGAATCTCAGGTGAATCTGACATGACAAGTATAAGGTAGACTATAACATAGACAGTAATGATAACATGGTTTGTACAGTAAAATTCCAGTAAATTTATATATAAATTACATTTTTTTTAAGACAGCCCTACTGTAGTTGTGGTTACACTAACCTAACAAAACTGACAAAGGATTTTGTCAAACAAATGTTTCATTAAGTTTACCCGTACTTTATTACAATAAATGGACTGTTAGCTTAACTTAGCTACATTAGTTAATGTTAGCGTTACATTTGTTATTGGATTATGCTGTATTGTCTGTCAGGTTAGCCTGCGAATTAGGGCAGCTAGTGCTAATTAGTGTGTTTATATATTACTGGTAGTTAACATTACTGTTATCAAACTTAATTGTATGCGTGAACATTAGTCAAGTAGCTGAAATGGCTTGGTGGTTTTAAACATGGCAGTGTTAGTCAGCTGTGTGGTAAGTTGGCAGTAGCATTAGCTGGCTAGTTTTGCCAACTGTCTTCAATGGAAAGTAGGTAAAGCCTGCACGAAAAGTAACTACATTGCTAGATTGTGTGATGTGCTGATTTGCATGATCGTGACATCGTCACATAATATAGGCCTTTATTTCAAACTGAGTAAGAAAAAAAAGTTACAATTATTTGATTCCAGCTTCTTAAATGTGAATATTTCCTGGGTTCTTCCTCTGTGACAGTAAAGTGAATGTCTGGGTTGTGACGAAACAAGATAATTGTGTCATCTTGAGCTTTGGAAACACTTTCACCATTTTTTGACATTTTATAGACCAAACAATGAATCAATTAATCGCAAATATAATCGACAATTTAAATATGCGTCTTTCTGGCTGCCTATTGATGCCGCTCTCACTAAAACAGTCACTGCTGGAATCAGACACATTCAGCAAGAAGCATCTTTACAGGAAATTAAGTCAGGCCAAAAAGTTGATTTGTCGCCTGGTGCTTTTTTGGAAAAAAAAGTTGCTAAAGGGGTTTTAAAAGTTACCAAAACTAGTGAGAAAATTGCCAAGTTGGAAACACTCTTTGTCCAAATATGGTCGCTTCTAGCTTTCAAAAATGCCATGGCCAGTGTGGTTCCATGCACTTCTTTTATAAAGACTCACCACACAATACTTGTTAATGGTCTGCTTTGGGATTTGTTGAAATCAGAAGACTGTAGAAAATGACAGTTGTTCTTGCAGATTTACCACTGGGAGTAGTTTAAACCAGTGAATCAGTATCCAGCTCTACAAATGCAAGTTGACACCGGTGGCAGCTGTGTCCAGTTAGCCTGTAGACTAGTTATAAACTTTTGTTCAGGTTGACTGAGATGCCTCATGGTGACCTCACTGTCACATTTCAACTAGAGTGTGTCTAAGACCAAAGTCACACTAGATTTGACTTATCTCTACTAATTGAAATGGGATTTAACTGAGCTACCATATAATGACAGTGATTCTGTTGTGAGTATTGTTACTTCTTCTTCTTTTTCTCTTGCTGCTTTTGTTGCCTTTTAGTCATTATTAGCACAGAGCGAGTGCAGGGTGAGTGGGTGAGAAGAGCTGCTGCAAGCTCCGTGTAATACTGTGTTTGGATCAAAGACGCAAGGCTTATCTGATGCATGTTTAACAGGGGCAATTCTAATTAAGACTTATTTTTGGATAATTCATGTGTTGTGTAAATGAAGACAACGGTAATTTGATAAGGAAGAGAGACAGGTTATTAGCTTAATTGCCTGCTATGCTACATCAGTGACATGTGGAAGAATATTTACATGGATGCAGATTTGGAGCAACAGTACGTGTTAATTTGAGACATCTACTATAACAAAGT
This sequence comes from Coranthus polyacanthus, assembly GCA_037367275.1. Classification (NCBI taxonomy): domain Eukaryota; kingdom Metazoa; phylum Chordata; class Actinopteri; order Kurtiformes; family Apogonidae; genus Coranthus; species Coranthus polyacanthus. Next base: position 24,289 of record JAPQRN010022068.1, on the reverse strand, counting down.
GATCAGTTGTCTTTGTAGTTTGCTGTTTTTTCTGCTTGAATCTAGATGGTTAGGATAGGAAAACAGATAGAGCCACTGACTTTTAAATCAGTTAAGAAGTCATGTACAATTACTTGTGCATATTGGGCAGGAAAAGAAAATATATGTAGTGGCAAAAAATGAAAACACAAAAATTATGAAATGATATATATCTTAAGTCAGGAGCTCATATGTAAACACACAGTAGCCAATGTAATTCCTGCAAGGGGCCTCTTGATCAAAAGGGTCATAACTTATGTATTTATTCACAGTCCATATTTGTTGTCTGTAATGCATTTTCACCATCTATGGCAAGAAAAAAAACAGCTAGTGAACTGTTGCTGAGTCGGGCAAGGCCACGTGTTACAAAGAATGTCATGCTATGTTCAGGTGCTCCTTGTCCGCCTCTGCATCTTATCGAGGATCGGTATACTTTTAAAGGGGATATGATGCCACTAACAGCCGACTGAATGAAAGGGGTCATTGGAATTATGGACTGCTTTGAATTTGTCTTTCCCATTTGAAGAGGGTTTGAAGAGTTTGGACCATAGACTATATATACACTGATCATCTGTAACATTATGACACTGACAGGTGAAGTGGTAATAATGTTGATTATCTGGTTACAATGGCACCTCTCAGTGCGTGGAAGATGTTTAGCAGTAGGTAAACATTTAGTACTCAAAGATAATGTGTTAGTGTAAGGATTCAGATTGACCCTGTTCCAGAGTGATGGGTGCATCAGAGTGAGAAGAGTGGCAGATCATGCCTAGTGCCTACCATACATGCCTAGTGCCTTACAACAGTGGATTTTTTCTTCCCTGATGACACAGGCATATTCCAAGATGACAATGTCAGGATTCATGAGGTTCAAATTGTGACAGAATGGTTCAGGAGCATGAGACATAATTTTCAAACATGGATTGACCACCAAAACTTGCTAAACTAAAAAGTCTGGCACTATTTGTAGGTTGATAGTAATTGATAGAACTGTATGAAGAGATTCTAACGCAAAGATACTGGATGCGTCTGATTGAACTTACAGTTCTTATTGGTGATAGTGATAGTGGTTAGGCTACAGTGACACAAATTTTGTTTTGGCAAACTTTGTTGCTTCAGTTTTTTTTTGATGTTTTTCCACATGTTTGTGTGATATGTTGAAGAACAATATACACATTTCACAAATTTCAAATACTTTTTTTGGCAAATACATGAAATGTATGCAAAGATCTTTGGCCATTACTGTAATATAACTATGGATTAATAAGAGAATTTAAGTGGATATTTATAAGTGCAGATGAAAATTAGCCTTATGCTAACTCTGGTACAGTCCATCAAATGGCCACATTTATGTTTAATATTTTACATGGTCCCTCACAAATAATAAAAAAAGTAAAAAGTTTACTTCTTACTTTTAACTCATTTATTCCATTGTTCAGTAACTGCTAAAGTAGGCTAATTAAACTACTTTTGAGAGACGTAACTACTAATGGTAACTTAAAGACTAATCTTCAGTAACTTGCTCAACACTAGGATGTGAGAGTGCCATGTGTCACTGAACTCCTCCATAAAGTGATGACGTAAACATGTTTGGGCTGGAACATTAAGTGCAGACTGGAGGGGGAGTGTGTTGGGGAGGCAATTGTACTTGGACATGGTCCAAGCCAATGTGCCTATTGACACTATTTCATCATTTTTCCATCATAACTCATCATTTCATCATAGTTCTAATTTAATCACGACTATCTTCTATTTCCACAACTCCCTGAAGTTCTTTCCCCATTTCTTGACAGACTTGAAGTGCACTGGAGTTTTGTTTTAATGTTATTTTGTTCCCATCACTTTGTCATTGTGAAACCTTTTCATTTGATCTCCTGTTGTGTTTGATCATATTCTATTACACTTCTTCCACGGTGGGTGCAGATGCATTATATTTGTGCTCATTCTCTGTTTTTTCTGTGCTATATGTTGTTATCAGCTCCCATGCTGTGTTTCTGTGGAATAAAAGAGCATGGAAAAAAAAAAAACCCAAAAAACAGCCCGCATGGTTATAGAGGCACATTAGCATATCAGATTGTGATATTTTCCAACTGACTGCAATTAAATTAGTCCTTGCTGATTAAATCTGGCTGCATTAAAGTCAGCTGTGAAAAAAAACAACCTAATTGTGTCATATATCCCACGGCTATGTTGATTACAAATGAGTTAAGTGCTCCTGAAGACATCCGGTGTGTTTTATCAGCCACTCGGAGGGCACCTGTAAGCAGACCAATGGATCGATCAGGAATCATGGGAAGTGATGACATGTGGAAAAATCTGTTCAGCATTTCCAGGCCTTTTCCCATATGCTACCTCCCAAATCAAATATTTATAACTTTTATTTGTACCAATGATCCCTGAGAGCAGCTAAGCACTTTCAGCCCTGTTCATACCCCTCCGATGGAATATTTATAACTTTTTATTTGCTTAAAAATTAAGTGGAGCTTTCCTGAATTGAACCCAGATTTGACAAAAAATACAGAGGCTGCAGGGGAACAGCAGGGGAATACAAATCACCTCCTGCCTCTCGGTGAAAAATTGCCAACGCTCCCATTGGATCGTTTTACCCGCCGCGCTGCTATTTTGGTCTTATTAACATTAATAACCACTTATGAGGCTCTGTGTGTGCTGCAGAAGTGCCACTGGTCATAATATTTTTCAAAACAGAACTGTTTTCTCTCTGCTTAAAACATGTCTACAGCCTTTCCAGCTTGATTGTAGGCTTTCAGTGTTTTGTGGAACAGCATGTACAGTATTAGTGTTTGTCACCTTGTTACCACTGTCACTGCAAGTGCCAGAAGACATTAAAAAACACCCAACTAACTTTAAAAAGGTACAAAGTTTTATTCCTATGTCTTCTTCAACACTATATGTCCCATTCTGTTGTAATTCTAGTGTAGTTATCACATTCACTGTAACAGACTGTTACAATGGAGGCAGTCTATTACTTGGAGTATGGATATACTCATATCGGTTATATCATCTGCAGCTAAAATGCTGTTATTTAACAGGGTTATATGTAGTATTGATGTTCTAATCAATCAACAGCTGGGGAAAGTCACATACCAAAACACCCACAGTGATCAAAACCACCAACGAATTAATGCTACGTCTCCACAGATTGTATCATTCAATTGACTCTATTGCTGCTTCGATACAAGCTATGGAGCCTCCAAATGGTAACGGACAGACTCAAATCTTTCTACATGGGATCACATCTGATGTGGAGCCTCCTGCCACACTCCCGTGGATGTGTCCGAATGACACTGGATTAGCTGGGGAAACTATAGGGAACCTATGGATTCTTCCTACTGGCACAACACTGGTGCAAGGCTGAAGTCATCAACCCCAGCCAAGACTTGGTCTGATGTTGTCCGTTGCAGAGGAAAATCCAGCAGGAAACTAAATTTGAGAGCTCCTAAGCTCACTCCAGCACCTGAACTCTTACTGCATAACAGGTATGATCCACTGATGAATGAAATGAAAGGCAGCTAATCATACTGTAAGCACTGCGTGAGTTAACAAAAACCAAAGAAATCCTAACCCTAACCCTAACCCAAAACTCAGCCAGGGGCCAACCAAATCCCAAGGAAAAGCCCCAAAACCACCACCAGGCTGAGGGCTAGAAAAGACATTCCAACCCCACACCAAAAGGATATGGATACTATTCTTATTGGGGACTCTATAACACAGCATGTAAGAATGGCAAAACAACAACAAAACCTAACATTGGCTGACAGAGATATTGCCAACCATTCTTTCAACACACCCAGACGGCATGAGGATCATCATCCATACAAAGTCTTTTGACATTCTTCAAGTGGCTCTGAGATCCTGAAGAAAGACTTTTTCCTCTGCTCCTGGAGAGTCTGTGGCACTGTGAAGCACAACATGTATCCATCTCAGGCCCCATTCCTACTTTGGGTAAATGAATCGAGCTTTTCAGCAGACTTCTGGGCCTGAATACATGGTTGTCAGCTGTGTGCGTTGCCCATGGGAATTTTTTTATTGACAACTTTAACATCTTTTGGAACTGTAAAGAACATTTCAGACCTGATGGGGTTCATCCGAACATAAGTGGATGCAGACTGCTTGGGGCAAACCTACATGCTGTTGGGATGGCAAACCCAAACACGCACAGATAAGAGTGAAGGACACAGAAGAGAGGCAAATGACCTGCAGTTCTCCCCCCTCACCTGACCCTCTGCTCCACATCACCCAAGGTCTCCAAAGGATGTTTCTATACCAGACAGGAATACAGCAACCACCATCTCCCAAACAAAAAACACAGGGCACCCCCTCCTCCTGGTCTACATCCTCTTCCTCGGTCATCTCTCCTGGCAAGGCAGGGCAGAGGAGGATGTACAGGGTGTTCAGGGAGCAGCAGCAGAGTTCAAAACAAAGAAGTTTACCAATTTACGGTATCACCACTGACTGGCATGCTTGCATTTAAAGGCAACATATGTAGCATTTTCCTAAAAAAAGACTGTTACGATAATAATCCTTGTCAATCATCACTTGTGACCCTCTCAGTGTGTGGTTGTGTATTTACCTGCAGAGACCCTATCCTCTGCTGGGATTCTTCTCTTTTTTGCTGAGTTCGAGAAGTTTCTGGGAGTCAACTATTGGGCAGAATGTTTCTTTCTCCAGACAATCAATAACACATAATGGCACAATGGCAGAACAAAGCAACTGGTTCATTCTGCTCCTCTCTCTTACTGCACTGTTGTCAGTGTGGTGAAGTTCTGTCTGAGACAAAACTCTGGACAACGACACCTCCGTGGCCTCTAACACAGACCTGTGAGTCGGATGCAAACAGCAGAGGAGGAGGAGGAGGAAGTGTGTGCTTCGAATGTATTCCTTCTACAACTTTGCCATAGAGTTCTGCAATCTTGTGTGTTTATTTGTATTGCAGAACATAACCACTGTGAAAAAAAAAGAAAATTGCATTTTATTTTACTACTTCACGATTCAGTTCATTTCACAATGTCCTAATTCGATTTGGTTCACATTTATTCACATAGGGATATATCGGTTACTGTGCCAAAAAAGAGATTCTCAGAGAAATAATGCTGCAAATTGCATAAGTAATCTTCTAACCTAACACCCAAACTGTGCCCCTGGTCTTAAAGGTAAACACAAACATGCTGGATCTGGTCTTAATGTGTTCATGTGCTCTATGTCTCTGTCTCTTGTGAGTCCAACATTTTATGAAATTACTCAGTTCATGACATAGCCCTTTAATGTTTGGTTGGAGTTACAATAAGTTCACCTGCACGTCTTCTCTATCACATTACACTATGCTGAGTATATTCTGTTCCTTGTGTGGGTACGATAACTGTGGTTTTCAGCCCAAGTGAAACATGTCTCGCAAAGTCAGACAACATGTCACCAGCTCAGCTTTTGTTACAAGATTTCATTCTGGAAAACATCCAGTGAGAATCGATTGAGCCCAGCAGCTAGAAGTCGAATCAGGCAGAGACCCGGGGGGAGGCTTTAGATGATGACATGACTCACCACCTCTTGAAACAGCCAAACCTTCTGAACAACTGTTTAATCCACGCATGGCTCAGTAACTGCTTTGCCCGTGTCTACAAAACCGTTTAGATGGACTGAATTCCACAACAGTCAGAGTTTTTTTCAGACTGAACATGCAATGACAGCACAGTGAGTGATGCGTTTGCCCATCCAGGTGTATGAAGGGTTCATGTAGATGTCTGAGTGAAGCACTGATCTGTCAGTCAAGGACAGACTCCTTTATATGACGTGTGTCTCAAGCACATTCCCTCTGAGCTCCAGCCAAACTACAGGGAGGATGAAGGAAATGTGGACTGGTGTCATCACGCTGCAAGATACAGTCCTCCACTATAGTTAACGACAAAGACGTGATGACTAAACACAACAGTGGGCAATAAAACCATAATTATCCATATCGAGATATATTTTTATATTGTGGTCGGACAATTTGTTGTGATATATAATTTTCTTTTTTCTTTAGGGTTTAGTTTGGTCACATTCTCAGCTAAAACACTTAGAGATGGTTTCAGTGTTTAGTTGAAAAAAAAACAAAAAACATAAAAAATAAAATGAGCATTAAATCATAAAATCAGAGAATACAGATGTGTTTGTCTTGTTTCATCTTATGTCTTTTACGCTGTTTTCCTCATTTTTATCTTGTGCATCTTTTACAAATGATTTAAAAACAAAATGAACAAAATAATCACCAAATCACAAAATTGGACCAGAAATGTATTTTTGTCTTGATACATCTTGTTTGACTTTTAAGTCATTTTCCTCTTCCTGCATCTTGTTGCATCTTTTATGTAATTTTCTACTTGCGTATTTTATGTTGTTTTTGTTTTCTTGCATGTTTTACAAAGTTTTTATCTTGTTGAGTCTTTTATGAATAAGTTAAAATGACAAATTAGCATCTGGTTTCTTCAACTTTCAGTCAGGACCAAAAATCATCCTTTAAACGGAAAAGAATTGACTATATCAACTGATCTGGAAATGTTCACTGTGAAACATTTTTAGTCGTATCATCCTGTTCTAACTAAACAGGTTCATGTTACTCAGAAGTGTAAAGTAACTATGTACAAATACTTGATTACTGTACTTCAGTACAGTTTCCAGATATTCACTTCACTTGATTATTTTTTTTTTTTTCTGATAACGTTTTCCTTTTACTGCCTACGTTTTAACACAATAGAATAAAAAGAAGTGCTCTTGCAAACAATGAGAGAGAACTGGCCAATAGCATGAAGTTATGGTATCTATCTTTACTGATTTAAAAAAACAAAAAATTGCATGGATCTTTTTTATTGTCTTGATAATAAATGCATTAAATGTCTTTTTTGTGCACATCATAGCTCCATGTGTTCTATCTCAGACAAATAGTTTAAATAGATCAATGTATGTGAGTCTCTCTTATTGTGGAATCTGTGGTTGCAGAAAGCAGGTCATGTTATAAATAGCTGTTAATACTGTCCTCTGGACTCCAACCTGCTGTAAATCAGCAGAGTGTGTGTGTGTGTGTGTGTGTGTGTGTGTGTGTGTGTGTGTGTGTGTGTGTGCGCGCGCACCCTATTTGTACTGAATTAAGGTATAAATAGAGCTCCACTTAAAGTCATTGGCAGTGAGAATACATGCAGGCACTGTGAACACAACTTCAGCTCATATCTATATTCATGTAGTCACCAGTCCAGGTGTACCAAGACAGGTTTGGATAGTTCATATACATGTCTCATGAAATGTCTAAAAGTGAGAATGTACTAGTTTTCTCAACACATTCTGCCTTCATGAGCCCGTTGGTTAAGTCTTCCAATTATAAAGTTTTAATTAAGAAAAAAGGCTCAGTAACTTGCTAAAACAGCTGTAATGTCTTAGTAAATGTTACACACAGTGGTGGGGATATTGCATTATTTTGGGACTGTTCTATCTGAAGATTAAAACCACATTTAATGCTTTAGTTGGAGTCTGTTTTGTGCTGGGAGCCAATCTTTTGTTGACATTAACAACTACATTAACACTGACAACTTTGTTGCCCATGACCAACCATGACAACAGCCACAATACACTGATTCCTATGTAGAGGACCTGGGATTCTTTTCCCAAAAAATCCTGATTTCTTCAGTGTCTCTCCTCTGCTCCTCAACAGCAACAACACTGTATAACACTAGCTAAAAGCAAAGGTGACTGGTTACTCTTCACAAGTCACAGAGTGACACTGTCGGTTACTCTTGGACAAGTGTGGAATGCACAGAAAAAAACAAGGGACAAATCCATAAACATGGAAGCAAATGAAAACACTACAGTACATCTAGCAGGTTGATTCTTTCATTAACAATCCAGTTATTCGAAAATGTTCGATGGGCCTCTGACCAACTTGGTGTGGTGGCCAGGCTTCTTTTTAAGTTTTTTTTAATAAATAAGAGATATCATACAGACCAGATTTGGAATTGTTTTCACTTATTATGGACAGCACTGTATGACACTGAAAAATGAAAACTACCCACTGAAAGTTACCATGACTGAACTAAAAGCCTAAAAGCAGGAGTCATCAACTATATTTGTCCAAAGTCAAGAATTTTTCTAAGGAGACACTGGGGGGGCTGGACTTTTAAATATATATCAAACATTTTTTTTTACTTTTTAGGTCTAAATAGGTGTCCAAAATTAATTGATAAAAAAATGCACCAGTAGGCAAAATATATGTGTATTAGGTTTGACTTTACTATTTAATTATTAAAAATGCTGCAGTAAAATAACATGAAAATGATCACAGAGGAACTTGGTCCTTTTACATGAGTATCGTAGAGTATTATTGAGGGGCAGCAGTGTCAATTGTATCATTCTGTTCACTTAAAACTGAATGGGATATATATGGTGTTTTGAACTGAAATTCAGGAAAAACCCTGGTCCTGTGCCCAGAATGCCCATTGGATAATTAGCCCAGCATATGTTCCAAAAAGCAAAAAAAGGGAAGCAGGCATCTCAGATTCCCGAGTCAAGTCACATTTCACTCTTTTATTTGGCTCACATTACACAAAAGGTATGCTGACACGTTTTGGCATAGAGCATTTGAGGAAGTTCAGTTCAGTTCAATAGTGCAACACTGAAGCACAACGTACTCCTCTAATACAGTTATCATATGTTGTCAGGACTGACATTAGCTTAAAAAAACAGCAGAATAGTCGCTATTATTGAGGAGGGTAGCTAATTTGCCTTTTGAGGACTTCTTACCTCTACAGATATTTATACATATCACTAGTGGAGCAGCTCCTGAGTGGAACTGTTTTTCAGGTTAGGTTGAACTGAAGATACAGCTCTTAATGAAGCTGGTGGAAGTGAAGTGGCCTGGCTAACAGAGTCCTCATGCGGGACTGATTTAATTACTGCTTTAACACGCTGCTTTAAGCCCCTTTTCCAGCTAATATTAGCACCTTAAGCCAAGACCCTCAGCTGTCGCAGACAGGGCGGAGGAAATAAATCATCAGGAGGCGCAGACATGGCGACTTAGTACGAACAACCATACAGTTTGTTCCATGTGGAGGTTCCTTACTAGATCCTCCTGTAGTCACTGTTTCTTATAGTTTAACATTTTAGAAGACTTAGTCTCAAAACAGTCTTGGATTGGAATTCCTGGCAATGTTGGCATATAACATACACTAAAGGTGGACAATATAGCCAGAATCTTACAATAAGGTAATAATAAATTAATAAATTAATTAATTAGCTCTTCAAGCTTTTTTCCTGCAGAATTCTTCCTTTCATTTGAAAAGATGACAAAACACTATCAAAAATGTATATAATGTATAATGCTCTGTATTTACCGTTTCCCTCTCCCTTTGGAAAACTATCTCGACCCTACTGGTGAATCTACCATAATCCTAGCATATGCTATGCATGCTATTATTTGAGTTTTAGTAGGCAAAGATGCGCTTGACAAAAAAAGGGGAATCAATATCACATGGCATACAACAAGCAAGAGTTACATGTGCCTTAGGACAATACACAACTGTTTTTGTTGATTGCGTTATAATCAGTGCTGTATGTTACAGTTGTGTGCAAAAACGTCTGCTTATATATCGTCGGTAGCTACTTCAGCAGCTAGGTTGCGTAAACAAAAAAATTTAAATAAATTTAAAGTTGACATGAAATACCAAACAGTTTTTCTGTGGTTCTACCTAGCCAATATATGACACGTAAACACAAATTGTTATTCACCAAGAAACCTGGATTGTTTTTGCCAACAGGGTGCAGCCATCTTTGAACAAGCTAGGTGTTGACGGCGGAGGGTTAGTTTGTCTCTGCCATTGGCTTGCTTGCCAGTAGAGGTTGTTCAAGTATACACATGATTATTGAAATACTTGTGCTTTACATTATCTTCTGCTGTTTTTATGACGATATACTGTATATGCAAAAATAAATGCAGTCGATCATATAAAAGAGCACAAAACAGAGCAAATGAAGACGGCAGCAAAGACAAAATGAACAGGATCCTTCATCAGTGTAGCTAACTATTGGTTACTGCTATGTTAGCTAACTCCTGCTATTTTGCTATTATAGGCTATTTTTGCTTGGGTATAGCAAGTATGTGTAATGCAAGGACGGTATGCTGGCATGCTAATTAGCCATGTGTTCATTTTGCTTTATGCAAGTTAGCCATTTGGAGTTAAGTTATGAAGCACAGTAATATTGTTAGTGTTTCATGTCCATTTTAAGACCCTGAGATAATAAGGTACCTGTCTACATTTAAGTAATCAAAGTGTCTTTCAGTGCACCATTTTCACTAATATTGTAAAAAATAACACAGCTTCTACATAGGGGAAATACACATGACATTTTTGGAAAGTGACCCATTTTTCAAATGCTGATCAGTCTGAAGGATGTTAAGTATGTCCATGGCAGATATGAGTGCCTTAAGGTATTTTGAAAGTACTGCTTTACTGCTACATGATTTAAGTTTAATCTGATGTGAATCTGCTCTCGTGCAAGCTTTTATACACACATTTCAATTTAAGACAGCCCTTTAGAGTCTCTTTCACCAATATTCAGCAGGTAAATCTTTAAAATGCTGCTGATGGAAAGAATTGCCTCATGGTTTCACTTGATACTGTATGCTGAAATGGAATTAAACTAATCTAAATCCCATCCAGTCCTGTCCATGTCACTGACACTCAACTGTCCACAAATATATTTCAGGGTTTGGGCACTTTACTAGCAATGCGTATTAGCACATTATCTACTCTAAATTGATGGGCAAAATCTGTTAAAAGTATTAAAATCCTGATCATTTGCTGAAAGTACACTGACAGTGATGGAGAGAGATTTTATGAATGAAGCAAATATGGCAGTGTTGCATAGTAATGTAAAGGACATGACCTTGTTATTATGCATTTTGAGTGCTCTTTGCTGTAATTCAGTTTTCTTCTTCATGTTTTCCTGTTTGACAGGTATTCTATTATTAATATATATAAAACTTAACTAGTTATACTCAAATCCAACACCACCCGGGGGCCTCTCTGTGTGGAGTTTGCATGTTCTCCCCGTGTCTGCGTGGGTTCTCTCCAGGTACTCCGGCTTCCTCCCACAGTCCAAAAACATGCACCTTAACGGGTTACGTAGGTAAATTGGGCACTCAAAATTTCCCATAGGTGTGAATGTGAGAGTGAATGGTTATTCGTCCTGTATGTCAGCCCTGCGATGAACTGGCGACATGTCCAGGGTGTACCCCACCTTCGCCCAGTGTCGGCTGGGATCGGCTCCAGCCCCCCCGCAACCCCTAAGCGGTTACAGATAATGACTGACTGCATATAAAAAGTGTTGTCTTCTGATTTCTACATTAAAAAGCATTGTATGTGGCTTTTCATGTACTCTTTTCAAATAAAATGAACAATCCCACAATGACTCTTGAAAAAAGATAATTGACTTAGCAGGAACTCAATATTTTTTAAGATACTTCTGCATTGGCTTCACTTTGGAGGCACAGTCCTCACCCCTTTGTCTTTACATTGCCAATATTATTGTATATTTCATGTTCAAAGTTGTTGACTCCAAGTGCAAAACAGACTCCAACACAATCTTGATGTAAGCACGCAAGCATGTGTGAATCTTACGTATTGACCCTTTAAAAATGTAATTTATAATTATAAATTATTGTGAAGTTCTACAGTGGAATCCCATGATCTCTTCAGTGTACAATGTGTTACACCCCTGCTGTTATTAAAGTTCTATTCTTATTATGTTCTATTACTGTATTCTGATGTTCTATTCATCTCAATGAGCCACACAGGCCCCAGCTCAGTAAAATGGGAGTGGTGAGGAATGGCAGGCGGCAACCTGCTGGCGGGTGAGAATGTAACCCAATTTGGTGTAAAAGCTCAGATGTGCCATCTCTGATGATGAGTGCTTCTCCTGGTGGATTTGGGAGATGAGAGAGGCCGGATGAACACACAGACAGGGAGCTAGAGCCTGTTGGCAAATCTACAATTAGGAGTGTGTGAGGCTGCATGAGGCTGTGTGCCTCCATGCATTTATGTTCATACTTACTGTTGACATACATGTTTGTCACACATGTGAGTGGGTGCATCATGATCTCACCTCCACCAGCATCAGCACCAGCTTCTATCTGCACTCCTCCTATATTTAAATGTTTTTCCTCACCTCCAGCTTCTGCAGAGTGTGATGACTCATTCTCATAGCTGGCAGAAACGATTAAAAAATAAATACGCAGCTTGGGTGCTCTGTGACTCAGGGGACTAAAACGTATTAACTTGTGATTTTAAGAAAAAAAGAAATCTCAGTTTTTTTAGTCCAGCTCTGTGTGCACGCCATCTCATGGCTGTCTCGTCTGTCTGTTTCATGTCCAGTGAACCAGGCTGATCAGTCAAATCGAAAAGAGTCATGTTCAACACTGAGTTTGTGATAGCGTGGTGTTCCAACGAGGATTTAAGAATATTGTTTGAGGTGTCAAAATGTACTGTGGTGCCATTAACACACTGAAGGAATCCAATTAATTATATAAGACAAGATGACCCTTAGAAATAATCTCATTTATTTAATTTCATATTGTTTTTTAGTGCATTTTTTGTTAGAACCACAGTGAAAATAATGACTTTGTTACATTTTCAACCTCTACCCAATCGCTCGTGAACTGGGACCGGAAGTCCAATAGACAATATTCTTGTCCATTTTACTCTGACACAGGGAATCTAATGAATTGTCATCATTCCACCACTTAGACAATGGATGATGAAAATCTGGAGGGACATTGCTCAAGCTCATTGTCCAGGTAAAACAACAGTTATCAGATATGTTGTTTGGTCCGATGTCCCTCTGGATTTTCAATATCCATTGTCTTTTCTGTTGCAACAATCAGAAAATGGTGAAATGACAACTATTTGGAAGATTCTGTGGGTTTATACAACTTCCAACTTGGAACACAGCAGTATGACATTATTCTTTTGAGCTTCCCGCCATGAGCATGATGTCAGAAGTGAACATCATGGCCGTGGCCATGACCGTGGCCGTGGCCGCCATGTGAATATGGTCCACTGACATGATATTTGAATGGAACCTCCATGTCTAGGACTAACATTGTAACTGAGCTGAGATCCCTTTCCCCACTTTTCAGGATGGTTGTTTGTTAGCCTGGGCATTGACCATCTCACAACATGGATGAACTTATTTTGTCATTGTGATTAATAGATAAATAACAGTTTTGTCTGAACTTTCTTACTCCACTAATATTCATTTTAAATGCCCAGAGTAATGTGGCATTATGAGTTATTTGTTTGTGTCATTCCTCTTTCAAACCAAATTTCAAGGTGCTGTGTTTATTTTTGCGACATTAGTTTTTAGTCCTTTCCTCTACCCTTTTCCTAACCCTAACAGAGTTGTTTTTGTGTTTCCTCAACCTAACCAAATCGTAACCATGAGATTGTCATAGCATTAATGCAGCAGTTTATGTTGTATTGTCAAACAGTCTATCAATGGTATTTTGTGTCTGCAAATTTCATGCATATGTCATTATACTGTATATTGATATTGGAAATTAACCTATGGTGGCGTTCAGGCCTGACGGCGTGTTGGCAACAATTATTATTATTTTATGGTATTATGAGATTAACATTTTTGGTTCATGTGTGGGCCACTAAAGTCTAGGTAAATAATAGGGTCACGGATGTATCTAGTTGGGAAAAATGTGAATGTACTATTTACTCCATCAAAGACTTTCTTGTAGATATTTTCTAAATATTGCAAAATTGTAGAAAAATGATGCAAAAATAACAACAAAAAGCCATAAAACCACAACCTAAGCCCTCCAGAGACCCAGAGAAAACTTGTTAGAGTTTGGTTGTAACTTGGCTACATTTTATATCAGGTGAGGAAAATTGTTTTCAGGTTGTCGATTGTGATTCTACCTGAAAATATTGTCATAATGATCTTTTGGCCAAAATGCCAGTCCTCATAGCTGAGTACATTTCCTCTGTTCATATCTGCCCAATCCAATAGAACCAAAGGGGTTTCATTTCTTGTTTAGAGAAAATCTAAATTAAGTCACTGTAACAGGGGCTGTGATATAAAGGGAAAGACGGCACCATATGGAGTTTTACAGGGCCTATAATCACATCATACATTATGATACGTCTTCAGATGCATATAGTCTTTGAAAGCAGAATTAAACAATGGAGGTATTGTGTGTTTAGTGGTTCCCACAAGTGAAGATTTGTTCTGTAGCTGTCAGCCTTACCACTGTAGATCTGGTACAAGTGAATACATGTGTGGGCTGAACAAATAAATATATAAAATTAGTGACAGACATGCCATTTGGAGATAATCGGCTGTTGATTATTTCACAATGAATGCATCTACGCATTTGCAAAGTTTGTTATTTGTTCTTGCTCATAAACTCATAAGGTAGATGCTGCTATTACCTGTGAAGTACTGTTGTTAAGGGCAATATACCTTTATTTTTCATTTGTAATTTATTTATTTTTATTTTTTTTACAAAGTTTAGTTTTGTGATTACCTCTGGACATTTATCTGGTTGATACATTTTTATGCCTCCATCCGATTCTCATGAATGTGACATCTCAAAGGCTTGAATGATTTTTTTTTTGTTCAAATTTGGTGCAAACGTTCACTTGGACTCAAGGATGACCTAATTAGAATTTGGTGGACAAAGTCAAAGGTCACTGGGACCTCACAAAACATATTTGCCGTCATTCAAGAATTCAAATGCTAATTAAATGCAAATGTGTAATAGGATAAAATAATATTTTGTATCCAAAAGGTCAGAGGTCAGATTTACTGTGACATCATAATGTTGTGTAAAAACCCTTTTGTGTCCATTGTATGCCTCCACAAACCAGTCAAGTTGTAGTGACTGGATCATAGATCATCAGTTTGTGGATAGACCACCTGAAGCAAACAGAGACTATGCAAACATAACAATGTTAAATAAATGTTCATTTATACACGTAGTATGTATTTTCTGCCACTAGGTGCCTCTCAAACAATAAAAAAAAAAAAAGACAATATCAATCACTGCCCCTTTTAAATCCTCCACTTCTTTTATTACCTTTCACAATAAAAGCTCAGAACACCAAGAGGTAACTCAATAAAATATCTTACAGTTTCATTCACATCACGTCTAGTGATGTATATTCAGGTTAGATTAGATTATGTTAGATTAGCCTTTATTGTCTGCCTTAGGAGGAATCTGTCACAGACAGTCGAGGGACTACTGTGGTCACAACAACAGCCCATTGCCTCCGCACACATATACAATCAAACTACAATTGTATTGAATAACACAAACTGATTCATATACACCAACAACACACACCAATAACATTACACAAATCCCAGTTATGTCTTTTCATTCTAGTGAAACAGCTGCAAGTAACATGTAATATTAATATCATGATATGACACCACTGACAGGCGACCAAGTGAAATGGTCTGTTACAGTGAATTGTCTAAATTTAAACATAATTGGAATCATCTGACATAATATAAGTACATGTGCAAATCTACAAAATAGGCCTAGTCATCTTTGGATATTTTACTGTGGAAATGCTACATACACTATTTAAAGTCTCATTTGTTAAAAAATGTTGTATTTTATCAAATGCAAAAAACTAACAACAACGCCAACAACATATCAGCATTATATATTGGCCATCAGTCACTGTGCTCTGTAAATAATTGGCATTGGCCATTGAATGCAACGTAATGGTCAATCGCCACACAAAATAACCTGTATGAATGAAAGTCACCGTCAGTACAAAATAAAAGGTCAGGAACCAAAGGAGTGATCGCTTGCATGCATATGAGGTGAACACTGTCACACGTGGAGTCTTCTATTTGCAGTATTTGCACAGTAAACATGTCATGTGCAACATTCACAGTGATAGCTCATGACAGTTGTAAGGCTGTAGCTCGAGTCTTTCTCTTATGGTGCTTGTAAAGATGCCTGTGAAGAAGCAGTGCATGAAATGTATGCAGCTGTATTCTCAGGGGAATCCTCCATATAGTCTCTGCCAGAGGATATGAACACATCCAGGGCTTTGTAGCACCGTGTTGCTCTTAGTCTGCCTGTGAGCTCTGTGTGTGTGTAGGTCCCTGGATTTAGCCCAGCTAATCAGATCAACTTGGCATGAAAGACAAATAGGCCTGAGGCATTAGTGTGCTCAACCTATTTAATTGCAGCATTCTCACTCTAACAGGTCACTGGAAGCCTCATGTGTGAACGTGTGAACATCAGTGTATCCTCTGTGGTTTGGTGGAAGTTACTGTGAGTCGTAAAGCTTTATGTAGGTGCCACATATCACACATAGACACTGTTTTACTATTATCATGTTTATGATAGCACTGTGGCTGCCAAGTAGCCTACAGGCAAAACTCAAGAGCCTCACACAGCCTAGAGACTACAGTGACTGTGGCAGAACAGATAAAGGGTCAGTTCACTCAATTATGACCACCCATAATACCAATATTTTTATATTCTATTATTACATTCTAGTCACTAGAAATAAAAGTTGCCTTGCATGTTTCTGCAAGTCATGGATGTGCCTAATATTAAAGTTTCGGAACATCTACATGTTTTAGTGTTTTGCCTGCCTGCTCTGCAGTCTTTTTGCAAGGTGTGGTGGAAGGTGGATTTCCAAAGTCCAGGACTTTCCCAAAGACTGGAGTTCACATCCTAACTCCTGTGAATTTAAAGATTTGAACAACTAAATTGCCTTGTGATTTGTTTTGTGTTACATTTTTGTGGACTTTTTCTGTATTAAACCTAAATCTGGCAATGTCTGAACCTAACCGTATGTTTAATTGAATTACATATCAACTTAAGTATTTTTGTAATGCTATCAATGATATTTTGTGCATGTGTGTTGTTTTGGGAGTTATTGGTAATTAATCTATTCTGTTGTTTAGGTATGAGGATGTGTTGCTTTTCAGATATATGTCCATACATCTCTATAAACAGGTTTGTCCTTTGTTCTGTCGGTCTGCCCCCATTACTTTTAAAATGCGAGCATTTAGCATTAGCTCACCCATCATCTCTCCCATCTCTCTGTCCTTTTGTTTGAATATTGTCACTTCCAGCTCCAGAGATGACATGGCAACAGCCAAAACGTAAACTACTGGCTTCAAAATGACAGATTAAATACCAATCAGTGACATCACTGGTAACTCTGTCCACTTTTTCTTATACATAGTCTATGTTCTTGACAGAATGTCTTAAAAATTTGACAGAAATTTGAACCCAAAGATGAAAGATTTTGTTGGCCAAAGGTCAAGGTTACTAATTTAAGAAACTGAGCCTGTGACCAAATTCACTCCTTACTCACTATTTAGTCCACTATTTAGTGAGTTCACCATTTTGATGACACAACTACTAAGTGAACTGATGAGTGTTTATTATATAGGGAGCAGCAAATGAGTGAATAAGGGAGTGATTTTAGACACAACCTAAAAGGTCACAAAACTAAAATGTCTGCCTCTAATTGAGGAAATACATGAACAGATTATGTTGTTACAATAGTGGACGCATCTGATTGAATGTATGGTTCTTGTTTCTCATGCAGAGAATACACTGCCATGTGGTTTTTGATTAGTTCTTGTATTTTCATGTCATCCACACAAAGTACCCAACAGTCATTCATTTCATTACAAATTACACATCTTGGCAAATTAAATCTGCTACAAAAAGCTTCCCTTTCTGAAACACAGCTCAAGTTTTTTATAATCATCAAGCCCAACAAAATCAAAAGAGCCTCTATATATTTGTCACATGTGGATCTATACATGTGCCAGTCCATGATATAACAGTTTGTGTCAGTTTATAAGAGGCTGGGTGGTGCAGAATGACTCTGCATTATAGTTTCTACACTCAGCAATCCGAAAACACCTTTATGTCCAACTCCACACCATAAACAGTCTGGCTATTGAACCTCAACTTTTTGACTCGTCAGCTGATAGCACTTCTCCTTCTGTGCTTTTGAAGGGGTCAGCCTGAAAAAAGAAGAATCTTGTTGTATCTCTACCTCCAGTCCTGACATAACAAAGATATTTTAAAAGTTGGCTGCGATAAACCTGGTGAGACTCCACACTCACTTTATATGCTACATAACATTTTGCAAAATGCATGGTGTATGCAGACTTTTATATAGTTCAAAAGCAGAAAAAAGCTAGGACATTTCCCAGAATATCTGCATATCTAGCTTCATGGTGAAGAACGTTTTGCCTGTTATGGAAATTGACAGTTTCCATATTGTGCAGTTTTATAGCCCACAAATCCCAAAATGTCCTCAACTCAACTGTGACATTATAATGGCAATGAATAGGATATTGTTCAGGGTTGGATCACTAAACTATCTTTGCAGCTGCGAAGATAGTGTCTCTGTCAATACTTTACTTCAGTAGTGTTTTCAGGTATCTGTACTTTACTTCAGTATTTTTTTTTTCTGACAACTCTTTTCTTTTACTCCCTACATTTAAACACAAATATCTGAACTTTCTACTCCTTATATTTTCAGAACAGACATGTTACTTTAGTTTCAATACATTTGAGGTGAATTATCAAAACTGATTTCAACCTCAATGGATGGAACAATAACACGTAGACAAGATGATCCCAAGATGAAATTACATTAAACATGTAACAATGTGTAATAAGGCCAAAACAACAAAAAAAGATGTAATGAGACAAGACAATGTAAAGGACTTAAGAGAAAACGAGTCATTGTTTTGAGTTTTTGTTACTGACTTTGAATACTGATTGCACTTCAAGTGAAGTTAATGTTTATTATTTTCAGTCTATTGTTTTTGATTTGAAGTTAGAATGGTCTTCACATGATATTAATATAATGTGAGGTTCAGTTCGTTCAGCCTCTAGAAATGTCCTTCAAAGTCCCACTTTTGACTGTTTTACTTAGAGGACATTGAGGGCCAGGATGGTCACACCAAGTGGCAAGGCACTCAGCTCCAAAATTAAGCCAGTGCGGAAGTAACTTAAGGCAGCGTTTTTTGCGTTGGCATTTTCTGCAAAGGAGGATTAGGGCCATACTGATGATAAAAAAAAAAAAAGAAAAAAAAAAAAGACATTGAGAAAAAAGTCAGAATGTTACGAGAATGAAGTCATAATTTTATGAGAATAAACTAATAAAGGGGAAAACGAAACAGTTTGTTGCTTGCTTTAAAATGAGGCATCTCCTTCAATTGTACAGGTTTCACAAATAATACTCCCCAACGCATTATGGCATATGATGGATTCATATGATAAACTGAAGCCGTATGGTGTTGGAATTAATGGCTGCATTGACGGATTTAGTCGTTACATAATGTGTATGGAAGCACATAACACAAACAGCGATCCATTATCTATGAATTATCTGATGCTCATGTGCCAAAAGACAGTATTTCATTATTTGTGCCTTGGTGCACGGTGTTTTGTTGCTGTGCTCACAGTGCTTTGAGTTCAACTTTTGGAACAGCGGCGTGCTCGTCAATGTTACTTCTTTCACCAACCAATCAAAATAAAGAAGGGGCGAGACTTACAATAACACTGTCAACAGTGATGGAGGAGAAACTCACTGACAATGGTTATTTATGATCTAATACTGAAGAATTAGTATGTCCTTATGACAAAACTGAACATCGTCAACATCCTTTAGGTTTTGCAAACTGTCTGAACAGGACAGTTTTACAAGTCGCTCTGATGCAGCCTCGGACTAAAACACATCTCCGATTCAATCACATGACCTACTCCATGTTACTACTAGGTGAGTATTTCTGTAAACAGTTAACTTACAAGTTCCTGTCTATCGAGATGTCATTAAATTTAAAAACCACTCCCCAATATAAGGCTGTTCTCTGCCATTCATGGTTGATAGTTGGCGAGACATACTGATTGATAGACTGACAGGAAGTCTCTGAAATCGCTGGAGCATATTTTTAATTAGACACTATCTTAATAAATTGACTACAGATTTGAAGTTTAAACAACCACATTTCAAATATAACTTACAGTAGCCAGTAACGAACAAGTAGTAACGCAGAAGTGCCAATACTGGTAACCATAGCAACAATAAGCGCTTGTCAGAAGCGCTGTGAAAATCAGGTCATAGGCCCTTCCACCACAAAAAAAAAACGCTGCCTTTGGACACAGGATACCGCTGACTGCCACTGGGGGTGACTCCAAAAAGCCCTGGCGCCGATAGATCTACGTTGAACTTCTCTCTAAAAATACTAAGTCAGTAATTTTTTTCCAGGACTTACTCCTGTCTCAGCTGTTCGATTCAGACCCTCTAATGACTGATCTTAAGTTTTTCTTCCATTAATCAGATCTCAGGGCTAATAGAAATCTTTGATGTGTGCCGTGTTGGGCTTTGATTGACAGGTTGGAATTACAGCTCGTTCGCCTACTGAGTCGGACCTTCGGTGTCACGGTTCAGGCAGGAACCCAAATGCAACACACCAGAAGCCGGCAATTTCACAGTCCGAGTATTTATTGCAAGATAACAGGACAATGGTGCAGAAAAGCCAGTGACTCTCGCAGCTGGGCTCCAGGTGTAGCTTGGCTGGGACTATGGCAAGGCATGGAGACAAAGGCGGAAGGGTGCCACAGACAAAGAATCCACCCACAAGTAGGCTCCACTGGGCGAGGATGATGCTTTGTGAGCGGGGAGCCACCAGGGTGGACAGTGGGATCACCGTTGACACCAGGACTGGCAGACCAGTCAGATAGCCGAGCCGGAAGAGATGATCAGAGGTCAGAGACGGAAGGCAGGTCCGGTTACCGGGAGGCAGGCAGAGCTCAGGAACCAGGGACAGATGACAGGTCAGGTTACTGGGAGGCGGGCAGGGCTCGGCAATCGGGCGCAGGAGAGCAGGTCCAAGCTCCGGGGCAGAAGACAGGCTCGAGGGTTGGGTGCAGGCAGGGTCAGGTACCGACAGTTCGTCAGAGAACAAACGCTGGAGAGTCATGAGAAATCAGAGGTCAATCGGGCAAGGCATGAATGTGAGATTGGAGTATAAGTAGTGGACCGGTGATTGGGAGCAGCTGGGAGCACAGGTGAGTGGAATGAGGTTGATTGCTGGGAGAGTGGAGAGTGGCCAGGTGAGGGTGATGAGACTGATTGGAGAGAGAGCAGGCAGGGCGTGACATTCGGAGTTTGGAGTTTGTTTCATTTAATAAAACACATTTTTTCCTGACAGACAGCTCCACTGTTGTGGTTAATAGGTTCCACTAACAAGACTGTAAAATGATGTTATTAAGCAATGTTTGATGAAGTTTACCGTTTCATCGAGTCAGTAAGCTAGTGTTTAGCGTTAGCTCACCTTTGACCCCTTGGGCTCCCGTAGTTTTGCCCCTTTTGTCCAAATATGGTCATGCCCGGCTCCAAAAAGCAAACTACTGGCTTCAAAACGGCAGTTCAGAAACCAATGTGTGACGTCCCAGTTCCTCTGTCCACTACAGTCTATGGCTCACACCAATGAACTCACTGCTTGATCTGTCCCAGAAAACCAATTGGTTCTACATGTGCCTAGCCTACTTCCTGACACCAGTATTTCAAAGTAAAATGTGTTCGAAGAAGATTGGAATGATTCCTTATTAAATGAAAAGGCTACATGTTTTTCTTTTGTAAATTGTGCCTAATATATGGTACTAATCAAATAGAAGGAGGTACATTTTCTTTAATTAAATAAACTGAGGCTTCAACCGCGATTATTTTCTCAAAATCCCTGAATCCAGTAGTTTTTAAAAAAAAAACTTTTTTTTAAATTCCCCTTAGTCTGACTGAACTGGCAGACTGTTGTTATTTCAGATGCTGTTAGCTTGCTAGCTAATGTCAGCTGATTTGACTGTTAAAAATGTTTATCTATTTGGTTTAATTACTAAAACCAATGATAATATTTATTTACATTATAGGTAATATTTATATTCATTTTCTTTAAATTACAGAAACTGCAGTAAATTAGTTGACAGGAAGTAGCATTTTCACGTGTAGAACCATGGTGTTTCTGGTTCTGATTGGCTGACTGTCACTCTTTGCTCTGCAGATGGAATCCCTCCCTGAATATGATGTGACCTCAATGTGAGTCCACAGCACAGTGGAATCACTGCTCTGTGCTTACACAGCAGGAAACTAAATGAATACATGAGCCACACAACCGCCTGCACTATACAAAGATAGTTTATCATTTGCACCTGTAATACAGCACTCTTCAAATGTTTTAGCTTGTAAGACTTAAAGGTTTAGTGTGTAAGATTTAGGTAACTCTAACTGCAAAAATGTGCACATTAATAGCACATTAATAATTATGTTTTCATTAATGTATAACCACTTTAAAACAAGAATTATTGTGTTTTTCTTAACTTAGAATGAATTGTTTACATCTACAGAGGGAGTTGGTTGCCTCCATAGTCCACCATGTTGCACCACTATGTTTCTACAGCAGCTCAGAAGCAAGGAGCAAGGACCATAGCTCTAAAGTTAAGTCATTATGGAAGTATCTTAAAGTGTAATACCAGACAGCCACTAGATGCTGCCTTCACAATGCTCTGGTGCTCATAGACTTAGATTGAACTTCTGGAAAAAATATTGACTTTTTAAAGACATTCTGTTGTCATTTTGTCTTTGCACTCTTTAATAAGTGTTCTGGTCCATCTTTAAAATATTCGTCCCTTAATAAGATTTTAGGGTGAATAGAAGGCTGTGATGTCTGCTGTGTTGGACTTTGATTGACAGGTTTGTATAACAGTTCATTTGCGAATGTTTGAAGAAGTTTACCATTTTACTGTGTCAGTAAGTCACTTGTAACTCCAAAGAGACAACATGGCGAATAGCTGAAATGCAAACTCCTGGCTTCAAAATGGCAGTTCCAAAAACCAATGGGATATGTCATGGTGCTCTGTCCACTTTTTATATACAGTCCATGCTCAAAACAGACTTCTTTTCTATTTTTTATAGCTGGTGGTATCCAGCGTTACAGTACATTACTGTCTCCTACTATGTTTGAGTAAGTTACAAGTGACTCAGTGTACAATTTCTTCAGTGTAGATTTGTGCTACACCTATGCTGTAATAAACTCTAGGTTTCTTCATCATATATGACTTGCAAAACAGTTAATAGTGTACCCTATGACCTATTTTGTCACTAAATATCCTGACTTGATGGATAAATGGAGGGAGAGAGCCAAACTGTTACTGCACTGAAATGGGGTAAAGTGGTGGCACTAAACTGATGCTTCAAGCTGATTTGCATGAGTTGTTTACTTTATGCTTCGCAATCACTGAATATTTCATCAGCAGCTTGTCCACCAGCTGATTAACAACAACCAATCATATTGACTGAGGTATAGAGCTCAGGTATTTTAACCAGACATCTCATGGTACATTAGCTCATATGCTAGTGCTGTTTGTTTTTGCAGGTTCCTCACACTGCTCCCTATGTGCTTTTTTGTAGTATAGATAAATAGTAAGTTTTATGGCCATTTTCGTTAGTGTTCGATCACCGCAGCTCATATTCTTTGAGAGCAGAGCCTTTTCTACCAAATAAAACTGTATCATTTGCTATAAATTATCTGCTCCTTGACCTAAGTGCGACTGACTGAAATAGGTTTTGAACTGGGACAGCTGTACTGTAAGTTTTCTGAAGAAAAAGAACAAGCCTGGAGCGACCTGATAGTCGAGTGGTTAGGATGCATACTGCTTGGGCACAAATGCCCTGAGCAGTGTCTTTCTGGCTTGATTCCCAGCCGGACAGACATTTTGCTGCATGTCAATCCCCTACTGTCAAGAAACAGAAAATACAGATAATGCCCACAAATTCCATTTTTAGATTGGCTACTGATCATTTCATTTGCTGCTGTCGGTTGTTACTTAGCATTAGCTTTCGTATCACCTCATTGCAATGCTTCAAACTGCAAGAATATGTGATTTTTTGCCACAAATCATCATCATCGTCATCGTACCATAACAATTTTATGTACTTACACAGATTTTTTTTGGCCATGATCAGTTCTGGAAACCACGAACATGTAATTGTAAATGTAAAATGTCATTTGTCAAAAAATAGGTTGTTACTGTATATACCTGCTAACCAATGTGTAATCTCAATGTAAATTTTCACTGAAGTATCATTCAATTCAATTCAATTCAATTCAATTTTATTTATATAGCCCAATATCACAAATCAAGATTTGCCTCAAAGGGCTT
>JAPQRN010022067.1:13094-26657 GCA_037367275.1 Coranthus polyacanthus | reverse complement strand
GCCACCCGATCCACATCGCACCCGGCCCCTATGGATCCCTCTGCAGGTGGTGGGCCTACAGGAGGGCGGGCCCACGTCGCCGGTTCGGGCCGAGTCCGGCCACCAGGCACTTGCTTGCGAGCCCCAACCCTGGGCCTGGCTCCAGGGTGGGGCCCCGGCTGCGCCATGCCGGGCGACATCTCAGTCCTTGATCCGTCACCAAGGACCTGTTTGCCTTGGGAGACCCTACCAGGGACATAAGCCCCGGACAACATAGCTCCCAGGATTATTCGAGCACTCAAACTCCCCCACCACGATAAGGTAGCAGTTCAAGGGGGAGTAATATTAGTTTATTATTATTGTATTTAGACCATATTAATCTACTTTTATACATCGACAACATTCTCAATCCTTCTGACCCATTTAGGAGACAGGAAGTGCACGGCATTTCATATCACTGGCGAAATGTAGAGTGAAGCATCTTTGTAATTTACCAGAAATTTGCCATGCAAAATCGTTCTCCGAGAAAGTGATTAGGAGTAGGTTTCATTTCACTTTAATTTCACTTCACTACCACTTGTTAGTGGTGGTTTCATCCATTTCACAGAAATGGATGAAAGCTAAGACATTTTTCTCCTGTTAATGCAAGTAGTACTAAAATTAGCAGCGTGGTAAATAAATTTAAAAAATAAATACAACTGTCAGCATGTGAGTAGAAGTCTGGTGTCTGCCTCGTATGACTAAGCATCTTTTTTTCTTTTTCTTTTAATCTACCCATCACACCATCTAAAAGAATCATACATAGCAACGGGGTCAACCCCACCTTCTGACTGATGTTGGTATTTAAGACTTTGATAATGTTTAAAAGTAGGTGTGTTTCTCCTGAGCCGAAACACTGGCTTTTCTTTTGCATCTCTACTACAGCATGACCAAAAAAAAAAAAACAATATTTGAAAGCAGTACAGCCTTACTTTTATATTATATGAAATTTTGAAATGCCATCTGATGCCTCAATTTTGCATTTTTCTTGAAATAAATAGAGACAGTTCCACCATAATCTGATACAGAAAAGGCACAACTTGGTTAATAAATTCATCAGAATGCAGGAAATTAGATAGCTCAGGCTAAAAATAGCTCTGTTTTTTGTGACCTGAAAAAAAAATCTGCTTATAATATCATTGACCGCCACAACACCTGCTCTGATCCTATTAGCAACAGATTGTGGCAGGTGTCACAGAATCCTACCTGCTGTACATACTCATTTGTACTGTGTCAATAAACATCTAACAGAACTAAAAACAGATGCAATGAATACATTAATCAATCTTGTTTAATTGCTGTTTTTATCCTTTAATTATTTTCTTTGTGCATCTTCTTTTTGTTTATCAATTTCAATTATTTTCCTCTGCTTTTCCTCATCTTTCTTTATATATTTTCCATCTTCCTTTCCCCATTTGTTCTTCTTCATTAATTTTTTACTTTTCCACTTTCATCCTCTCATCCTCCTTTCTTACTCCTCTCTCCTTTATTTGTCTCATTGTCTTCTTTGCTTATTGTTCCTGTCCTGTCCTTCCTCCTCTGGCTGACTATAATTTCGAGGGATGGACCTGAAAGTTAATTGCCAAATCTCTCTCTCCATTCTTTGTGTGTTACAGAACCATTACAAGGAGCAACCTGTACACCATCCAGGCTCGTGTTTTCTCAAAGAACCCCCACCTGCGCTACATGTGAGTCCACACAAACGCAAACATAGACCATATGCCTGCATACATGAATACAAAAGCATCTTCATCACTTGTTCTTGGTCACAACCTGTGTCGACTGTGTGTGTGCTAAGAATACAGGAGTACATGCAGACACACAGTGGCATTCATTTAAAATGTGCCTTTGAGGGTTGAGGACAAAGCAACGAGGCTGTCAGCAGTGATTTTTGAACCTTTTATACTAATGCTGAAAGTGTTTGGAATCATGGCTACATTTGCCAAATGCATACACAACACAATAAGTGTACAGTGCAATCAATGTGAGTTATGATAACTATATAATAATTTACAATATAAACCATCATCATCATTATATTTTCACTGTGTCCACTTCAGTATGCTACCGAGGAGTCATTAAAGTGTGTGCCTGAATATGCAGGGGCCTGTGTTGTGAGATGAACTGTGTGCATCTTTGATGATAAGAAAGTGCTACACATTCTCAATCCCACCTCACATCACATACTGAGGTTTGGCCAGGGTTTCACATTTCATCACACAGGGCAGTCTGAAAGAGATCCAGACAATGGTTATGGTTTCATTTGGTTTAGGCATGGAAAAAAAAAACACCTCCTAGTAAGGTTTTTGTTGCTTAACGACATCACGTGGCCCATGTCATCAATTTATAATAATATGACAATTTGAGGCTTGGAAGTGTGGACACAAAATATAAAATTTAATTTATTGATGTAATCTGTGTACCCTGCTACCGCTGAATGGGCTTGTGGTTAGCATTTTTGCTCTGTGCAAGTTGTACATAAGTAAAACCCTCAGGATACCAAATTCACTGTAAAAAGTCATGCTTTTTTCCACATTGTCGTCATCAGCTACATGTGTGTTCATACATGGTATTAATGTGGAACATTTTTTTCTGGTGTCCCTCCACACTGAGGTCAGAGGTCAGGGTCATAACCAGCAGTGATAAACTTGATAGAGTGTCTTGCTGCAGGACACATCAGTGATGTGGACAATCACTTACATAAGGTCTAAACTCAGGTCGTGATGTGAAGGATGTTGCAGCTAACGACTGAGCTAACTTGCTGAGTCCCTCCATATCTGCTTTGAATGACTTTCCCTTTGTGCCTCTGCGCTGCACAGATTTATGTTCCCCTCCACTTACCTATAGCTACTACGGGCACAGGTAACATTTGTCAGGGATGCCCTTGTGTTTTAGTATGGACGCCTTGTTCAAGGTGAGGTGGCCCATAAGCCAAGACTTAATCTGTTTCTGTGCTGTGAGAGCTTTAATGGAGCAGTGCAGCCAATGTAAAGCACAGAGCAGCACTGTCCTGTGGTCTCGTTGGATGTGAAAGTCATCCAGGTTCAAAGGTGGTTCAGCTTTTATCATGTGGCAATGAACTGCTGTTTTTTGGATTAAGAAATTGATTCTATTTTGGATGGGATACATCAGGCCTCAAACCTAAAGCTGTTTTATTCACAAATAGTTAAAACATCAAAGTTGTGCTTGAACTCAGCATCACTGTGTTCTTTTACTGGCTCCAGAAGCACATTCAAGGCCTCATGTATGGCAAAAGATTACATATGCATATGACTAGACAATTGGCAGGTCACAGAAATAATGATCAATATGAGACTCTAAATAAGACTGAAACAGAACAAATGTAGGCTGTCATAATAAAAACAATCAGACCGCGCTGACTATATGTAGACGTACGTACGTATGCGTAGAAGGTATATTAATATATATATATTAGTGTGTATAAGTAAATTCTGTCAGCTTTTCATTATGATTTTATACAGAATAAAATAAAATTGACTTTCACCCACTGGGTAATATCTAATAATAAATAATAATAATTTATTATAAATAATAAATGTATTTTATTTTTTAGGATTTAATTTTCCTTGATTAAAGGGAATGAATAAAGTTAATCTGAATCTCAATTAATCAATCTCATACAAAGTAAAGGAAAGCAAAGAAGAGTCACAGAGAATGCAAGAAAGAAATGCAAGTGTCATTTGTTTTATTTAACTACCAGACATTTATTGACAGTGAAGGATGTATTACAGTCCTCTCTCTGCAGGTGTTTTCAGCTTCCTCACGACTCCGTCTAGTGAGTGTCTCTCCTTTTCAGGCAAGTTTCTTTCCACTGCTTTGGAAAGGCATGGTGGATGGAAATTCTTTGGCACTTCATGTCTGCAGCACCATCCAATAGAATTTGCTGACAGCAAGCAGAAAGTGTTTGGTGAAGTTCTTGCTGCTTGTTAGGGTGTTCGAGGCACCAAGGATATCCAATAACCAGCTCTGGTGCAGATCTGTGCATGTCCTCACTGCAGCACTTTGCAGTGCTCAGCCCTACTTTAAGCAGGACAGTCATAGCTGGCCCGGGGCTGCAGCTATGACCGCCATGGTGTCTATCTGCCATGGTGTCTATCTGTAGGCCTGGTCTGCCTTCTGCTTGATGAAGGTGTTTGATTCAGACACTTGCAACAGTGCACAGCTGGTTTCCTCCACCAAATTGTTCACAGTGCTTCTGAGATGTATGTACATCCCGTCCAGCATCACGTCACATGAATGGCCTGACGATAATTTCAGCTACTCTGAACATCTTATCTCTCAGATGTGTGTAAATGGCCTCATTTTCCATTAAGGTCCATACCTTTTGAGACGCGGTTTCTTTTGAACTTATCTGGACCTTCTTGGTTTCACTTGTCTTCTGATTGCCAGTAATCATTTCAGCAATTTTACTCACTTCCTTCTGGATGTGTGTGCATGACCGACCATGATCGACCACAAGCCAACAGATCCAGCTTGGACTTTGGTTTCTGGTTGGCAATCAGGACAGCCACTTTGTAGGCCTCCTCCTCCATATTTCTGAGGTGGCCCATCTCAGAACCCATACGGTTCAGTTCTCTGCCCAACAGGGTCCTCATTCCCACCCCACTGGCCCCAGTGCAACCACACTGCTACATTGTCTATATTTACACTCCCTTAGTGGAGCATTAGGAGACATTCGCTGAGTCAGACAGCAAGTTCATTGTGAAAATTGTGCTTGGAGTGCTCCAGCTTACACTCACTAAGTGTTTCATGTAAAATCAAAGGCAAAAGTCTCACTTAGATGTTACACTGTGTTCAATGTTTAATAATGTCAACTCTGTCTGTTTGACATGACAGCACAACTAACACACCCCATGCATATTGTTCATTCCATGTCCTGTGTAATGTACAATTCTCTGTGGATTTCATGCTACAATGAATCTAATATCACTTTGTTTGTTGGCAAGAAATGGAACATTAATGCAACTGTATAGTCTGGCTGTGGAGCAAATCATTTTAGTTTATTCAATATGCTCCAATATGTTTCAAAGTCATGATGAATATGGATATCAGTATAGTTCTTTTCAACCTGAGCTTCATACTTCAAATGTGCTTGTGATTAGAACATCCTCATCAGGATCAGGAGACACATAGCTGGCTCCCTTTACTTTCTCACATGTTGATGTCCTGTATCTTTTGGCATAGCAACTGTTTCCAAAGAGGCCAATCAGGGCTTCAGCCGGCTTCACATGGGGGCAGCCATCTTAATGTTGTAGAGACTTCCTGAACAGCAGGAAGTGGGCAGATGGTGTTTGTTTCTCTTGGTGTGTATTGCTATGTGGATTTGTCATGTGTCTCTGCGTTGCTAGGAAACTTGGACAGTTCTCAGTTCTTGTCACTCCTCTTCAAACAGACAAGTGCCCATATGTATACATGGATCAGTTGAAGACAAATACGTTTGTTTAATGTATGAGGACTTCTTTAAAAATAACCATGGATGCACTAATCTGCTCCATTTTTAATGAACATTGTTTTTGTTGGGATGTCAACACTGTAATAATGGCATGTTGCTCAAAAACTTCAATGGAAAACTGACAATATGTCATCAAAATATAATTACTTCTGGATGGAATGGGCGAAAGCTGTGAAGGCTGATTCCCTTCTTTGTATCTCATTTAGGGCTGCATATCTATGCTGTTTAGCCTGGCTAACAATGCTGCTTCCTCTGCAAGCTACTTTGCAACCCACCTCCACTCCAGCTCCTCCTTTTCATGCTGTGTCTGACTTAATCAATATCAGTCGTTGTCATTGATGCTGCTGTATTCACTATAGGGGTCTTGCTGCTGCTCTCCCTGCATTAGGCTTTACATGTATGTACATTTAATGGTAGAACAGTTCCAGAACAGAGCCATACTGCCAAATATAACTTACTGAGGGTGGAGTAATTTTCTTTGACAAAAGTTATCCTGACTCAAAAGTAAATGTAGTTTAGTTCATTTGATTTCTCAGAGGCAGGGTTGGTTTTTGTGGGGAGTCTTTACCACATGGGTAAAGGTTTACTGTTTTACAGTATGTAATGTAAATCCATAGCAGATTATATGTGAATTTAATGTGGATTTGATTCACATATATAATGTATTATTTTCCATATTTTCTTGTCCTATTTTCAGTTTTCACTACTACAACTCATCAACTACTTGATGAGGTTTAGGAAGAGAGCTTAGACTTAGAAAAACTTTAATGTCCTCCCAGAGGCAATTTGTGGTACAACACATAACATTTAAACACATACACCAAAAATCACCTCATACAACATAAAGCAACAATGAAGATCATTTTAAAAAACAGCCACCACACTCCATACTGACATCTCAAGTGCATATCAATACCAGATATCAACTGTAAAAATAACACCAATAAAATGAGTTTGTACTGCCCCTCCCTGCACATCCAAGCTATTTTAATAGTTTGCATTAAAATAAACCGCTTGATAATGTTAACCACATGTTAGAAAGGCAGAAGGCTTTTAACTTGGGTGTAAATATCATACAATAGACGGCCTACACAATGCCCAGGTGGACACATAGTAGACAAATAGTTACATAGGCTGTTCAAATGGCATCTGCTGTTTAACTGGAGGACAGACTCCCCATAATATGGCATCAGAAGGAAGAGGTTTTAGTGGAAAGTGGACCATTAAAGTAATGAACTAATTAAAGTGGTTTCACAAGTTCCTCATAGGCACAACTGTTTACAGGAAGAACACTGTAATACAGCAGATGAAAAAAGTTTGACAGAGTGACCAAGTCAAGTTTTCCTTTGACAAGTGAAACCACCTCAGACTGCACTGTCTCCCACACAAGCAGACTGAATGACTGACAGTTGTAATTACTGTCACTTCATATCTGAGTCAGTTGTTCTGAAAATAGCCCATGCTAATCATTTGTGTGTGTGTGTGTTATTTTCCTCAGTGGTCTGTGACAGTCATTACAGATAATACGCACAGACACTTCTATAATTTATGCAGCAACAAGAGTTAATAGAGATAAAAATAAAAAAGAAGAGCTGTCATTATGAAAAGTCATGGTGATGGTGATGATAGTCACTGTGAAAGCGGTGATGGTGATGATACAACAAAGGGCATAAAAATCCCCTTGCAGAAGTGCAACAATTAGTGCCCTCAGTTCCCAAACGATTAAAAAGTAACAAAAAAAGAAAAGGCCATAGAATACAGTCAGAACACATGTCTTGTCTCAGCTTTTTTGAGTGTGTTGCAGGCATTAAAATCTAAATGTTATGTTTACAAAATACAATTAAGTTGGCCTTTTGTCAGTTAACTAAAGGTTCAAATGAATTAACAAATAACAGATTTGAGATTTTATTTTATTAATTATTGAATTGAAAATGTCCCAACTTTTCTAGAAATGGTATTTGTACAAGTAAATGTGGCTTATATTTGTCATTTGCAAGAAAGTTTAGTCAACTTTTGTTCAAGGACAGGAAGATAACTGTGTAGAATATTGGTATTGTTTTATGATACATTGTATCATATTGGCTCTGACTGAAAACCTTCAAAGTAACAGGCTGCCATTCAGATCCTTGGATACAGCACAAGTTTGCATATCAAACTGGCAGCTGCAGATGGTGGGAATCTGTCCAGTATGGCAACAGCAGGGGGACAGGAACATAAAGGCTTTATTTCAAATGAAGAGTTATTTCTGTTAATTAAAACTTATGATGATGGGTTTGTTTGAGGGCTGAGCAAAAAAATGCTAATTATCGTGTTATCGATAATTATTAAATGTATCACAATATACAATTTTCTTTTGTCTTTAGGTTTTATTTTGTTCATATTCTCAGTTAAAACACTTCCAGGTGTGTCAATGTTTTTTACTTAATTTTACTCGTGTATATTTTGAACTTGAACAAAGATTTTATTATTACAATAGTTTTGAATATTCTGCCTCTAGATTTGTGAAATGTTCTGTACCTTGATAGATTGTCTTTTACATCATTTTATTAATTTTTTTTTTCTTATTAAATTTTTTAAATTGGTTTTATCTTTTGTCTTTTCATTTTATGCCCCTTGTACACTGTTTTTGTTTTCCTTGTTGCATCTTTTATGTTGTTTTCATCTTGTTGCATCTTTTTTATGAAAAAAAAGATGCAACAAAAACTGTCTGGTGTCTTATCACTCAGGACCAAAAATCAGCCTTTAAGCTGCAAATAAATAGTGATTTGACATTCATTATGATAATTATTTATCTTGACTGATATGACCATTTTTATTGACATAAGGTTTTTGCTCATCGCCCAGCTCTAGTTAGTTTGATAAGTTTTACTTTTTGCACAAACTTTTTTTTTTCCAAAAGGGGGTACCTATACAGAATGAACTGGGATCAGTGACACATGTTGTGCAGTGTTCATGTGGTATGAGCTCAGTGACCAGTTCTCCAGCAGCATCACAGGCTAATCAGAAAAAAAAAGCCAATAGAAATGGAAATATTTATGAAAACACGTTCTGTCTTCTCTCTCCTCCTGTCCTGAGAGGAATACTGATGAGCACCATAATCTCAGCAGCTATGAATAATAAACACTGTTACATCACCAGCTGAAGGCAGAGAGGATGGACGCAGATGGAGCTGGAATCAGAGGAGAATAAGGAGTGCATGAAAAAGGATGAAACGCTCTTCATTTGAACACATCCATTGATGGCAGGTCACTGCTGAACAAAAACTACAAGGGCTGCTACTACTGTCACTGCTACTACAATGTTATTTGTACAGCACATACTACAGAGGAAATTCAATGGTCTCCATACAAAGTCCTAGGGATATTTTGGCCATGTATGAATGCCTTTGATTGTACTACCAAAAGCACAAACATGCTTTAAATTTTTTTCAAGTCTCCATCTTCTTATGTCTTTTATTTGGTTTTTGTGATGTTGCATCTTATACGTAGTTTCCATCTTGTTTCTTCTTTTCAGGTACTTGTTTTACATTGTTTTCATCTTTAACAAAAACGATGTAAAATAACTATTTGCACTTACAATAACCTGCAACAACCAGCAGGTGTAGCCATAAACTGATGCTTACCTCCCTTCTTTGACTGCTTCTTAGTTCTGTATTACACTTTGCTGGTCTCAAACCAAGGACCATTTCTGTAAGTTGTTGTGGGTGTAATTATCATGATCAACAAGAAAAACTACTTGTGATCGCCATTTTTTAAAACACTAAGCTAGTGTAACTTCCAGTCTGCCTAAAATCATATCTTAACTATGGAAGAAAACAAGAAAAATATAAACAGAGATGAAATCTAGCTTGTGGAAAATTTCCTAGAAGGTCTGAACCAGTTTGAGCCAACCCTAAACCTTCAAAACTGTGAAAACATCATTGTATTAAATGCATGTATTTAAAACAAAACTTTGCATTCCCAGTGTGTGAGGGGTTCCTAAATAATGCAAATATATCAAAAACAAGGCAGCCTCTCTCTTATCTCTCTTCTTCTAAAGTGTATCTCTTCTGTCTCTCTGCTCAATAGAACTTTTCCACAGTGGACATTTTGGCTTGTAAAAGCAGGAAAAACACAGGTGTTACTGATCTCCCCATCTGCAACACAAATGTTGACTAGTTCCATAGTCAGATTTTCCACACTTTGTTGTGAGGCTAGCTTCATATGCTTGCACGTGTACCAATTAACAACTACAACTGGGCTAATGCAGTTGTATATCTACAAAGTCACACTGCTTTTGTTAGTGTTGACGTCATCTTTGGGGAGGTAGCCATCTTGTTTAAATGGAACTTCTTTTGAATGTCAATGACCAAACCCACTAGGGGTTTATCAGTTATCAACACTCACATCATGCACAGTTGATTACGTACAGTGTGAGTGATGACTGTTTGGCCAATCAAAGACCAATAAAAATGTGCAGTGTAGACTGGAAAGTGTTCAACTGCACAATGTCCTATGTGGATCTTGCTGGAAAGTGTTCAACTGCACAATGTCCTATGTGGATCTTGGTCTCCTTTTTGTCATTTGAGTAATAAAAAAAAAACATATATTTATTTTACATTTCTGTGACAAGGATTTCTAGTGGCCAAGTTTATATTCTGAGCTACAAGACCGTCAAGAAGATGACCATGTCAAAGCCGTCTGTAGTCGTGGTTGAGTAAATGTGTACATTTCTAGTACAAACAGAAATGTCGCCTGTCATTGTATGAAGTAATTCTCTACACAAAGGAATGCCTTAAGTCATAACATGTTTGTTTAATCATCACCTGTGTTTTATTCCTTTGGTTTTATAATTAAAGTACCTTAAGAACGGTAATTGCTTTGCACAGCCATCAGTACAGATCAGTCTAAAATAACACTGAAAATGAGTATTAGAAGAAAATATCTGCATATTTGTGTGGGTCATAAATCTTTTTCTTATTCACTTGAGTAAATTACTTGGGCATATCTTTCAGACCACATACTAAGACATGCTGTGCCTAGCAATGTACAATTTTAAACATAGATGATGCAAAAATCAATGTATTCGTAATTTTACCCAGTGGAGTTTTAATTGGGATTTATTTAGACTATATTTAACAATAGGGAGTGGTTTATGAAAAGTCCAAAACTAAGAGGCTTCAGTGTTTTATTGAAATAGTAATGCACAATTAACAAATATTACTTGTTTTCTGTTTCTAGAATAAAACTTTTGGTTGTCTGACTGGAGGCTGCAGATTTCCCACAGGCAGTTGGTGGTTGTAAATGATAAAATAGTAAATATTGTGTTATGTGAGTTGGCAGTGTTCACATTTTAATATTGTTGATAATAAAGTCACCTTATTGCTTGCATTAACAGTATTGAATTGTCAGTATGAGTTAAACCTACACAGCTGGCTGCACTGGTAGCTTATTGGTCCTAATGCCACAATAGTAATAATGAAAAATACCTGTTTACTGTTCAACGTGTTTTGAAAAATAAACAGTCTGTACCATATGGATGCAATCCCCACAGCGCAGTTTGTTTGTACTGTAAACCTGGCTAACATATAGAGGTAATAAAAGGAGAGATGGGATGAGAAATAAGATGAAAGGAGGGGATGGAAAAAAACAATGAATAGGCTATAAAGGTCTCCAGAGGAACATGTAGGATTTGGTGGGATTTACAGCAGGGCCATGTAATATACATTCAGCTGCTGTTTTCTCCAACTGTTCACTCATACCTCTTTATTCTCACGCTCAGTCTACTCTGTCCTCGATTTCTCTCCCATCTCCATCTCCACCTCCTCCACCTACTCCTCCTCCCCCTTTATGTTCTTATACTCACATTCTGGGTTCAGGAGGCATCCTCCCCTCTCCTCTCATTGTGTCTGTTCTCTGTATTACTGCAACAATACAGCTTCATTTAATCTTGACTGATATACTGTATACAATTATATGGAAACTAAATGTTGTTGCTTATTCGAAAGATAAATATCAGATGAAAGCAAACCTCCATGTTAGATTCAGTAATTATTGAAGCTGAATATAATGATGATGATGAGCTGTATGGCTTGACATAGTTCACACTGAGCTCTATCACACAGAAATCTAGATTCACAAAGACACATCATAACTATAATCAAAGCTGCAAACAATGATAATCGGGCCCTTGTATTTCCATGCATGAGATGTTTTATTGCTGATGTGTAGATGTCTTAGGATTGACCTCCTTTTCGATATTGCACAAAGGAGTTAAATATTACTTCATGTACCAACTATATAACAGCTGAAAATGGCAAAATTTCTTTTCTTTTTCTTTTTTGGTTTTAGGGTATGGGTCCAAGAGGCATTTTTTGTAAGTCTATACCTGATACATGTGCTGACCAAATTTTGGTATAACTAAGTCAAACCTCATGCTTAATTTTTGTAAGTTTGTATGGAGGTGCTATTGAGCCATTTCTGCCTAAACATCAAAATTTGCCACATTGCCAGAACAACACTATTCAACAAAAACTCTGTTAGTTTGATAACTATCAATTAAAACCCTGTAGATGAAACTGACCAGATTTGAAGTTGATTGGATTGATTCTCATATAAATACAACAGCTGGAAATGGAAAAAAAATTGGACAGAAATTGTATATTCAAGCCAAAATGGTGGACTTCCTGTTGGGCATAGGGTATGGGTCCTAAAGGCTGTTTTGTGTGTCTGGAGTCTGGACCGTTGACTGTACATAAATATGGACATCGGGGCACTGTTTCTCTCACTGTGTGGAAATGAACACAAATCATTGCAATTTTCTAAGGGGTGCTACTGAGCAACCTCCATGCAAGTTTGAGTTTTCGAGTATGTTTAACCCCTCAGAAATCTGATTCAGTTTTGAGAAGATAATACTACCAGTGCCAAGAGGGCCTTCAAACAGAAGAGCTGTTTGGATTTTGTTGACTTCCATGTTGGTAGTACAGTACCATCCTCATGACAAAGCTCCTACTGCTATGGCTTTCACAATGGTAAAGATTATAAAATTAACTAATATATTACAGAAGATATGGGTTTTTTTTATTCTTTATTTAGGCCACTCTTCTTAAGAGTAAACCAACCAAGAAACATCCACACATACAGTATATATGTACCAACACCATGAATAGGTCAGTAAAATGCACAAAGACAAGGCTATGCTAGAGGTAAACAGCAAGAATCAAATTGTGATCAAACATTTTGCTCATAGGTCTATTTCTCTCTCTCTCTCTCTCTTTCTCATTCATGTCCTTTTCTTCAAATATTTTCAAGTTGGAGAACAAATATAAAGGCATCATCTCACTCACATATACATAACAAAGAACGCAAACTGACCACTGGACAGGACAGCAACACAACTATAACCATATTAGATTCAAACCACACAGTTCATGTACACAAGACATCGCAGTAACACTTAACCATAGTATCTGAAATGTAAATCAATTATTAATGCTCAAATTTAATGATCAGTCATACATGTCTGTATAACGGTGTATTATTAAAGACTGAAATCAGCACATAAAGTCAGATCAAACCATGGTAATCTTTATTGTTTTGGTCGTTCTGTAAATGTGGCTAAATGTTTCTTAAGCTCCTTTAGCTCTAGCCCTCTATATGTCGTTTTGGGGGTGATTGGTAATCAACCTATACTGTTGCTTAGATATGAGGATGCAATAAAAAGAACATTTCAATCACATGATTGGCATCGTCCTCACAGCCTCAGAGTTTCAGAAAACAAACTGTTAAACATGGCTTCAGAGTGGGTTTTATGAGAATGATGTAACCTTGTGTATATGAGCTCTCATTAGGATACAATTAAAGTCATTTTTTTGGACTTGCACCGATAGCTGACTATCACCATAGTAATGCCGAGATGGGTTAACAAATGCTTGTATATGTATGGGAGATGAATAGATACTGTTCACTAAATTAAGCATCTTTTCAGCATGATGAATGTTATATATTTCTGCTCAGTTTGGTGATGCAGTATATCTATATAAGTGTAGTAGCCACTGTTCGAGATTGTATCACACAACAAATATCAAATATCCA
>JAPQRN010022067.1:1575-12994 GCA_037367275.1 Coranthus polyacanthus | reverse complement strand
TTGGTGATGCAGTATATCTATATAAGTGTAGTAGCCACTGTTCGAGATTGTATCACACAACAAATATCAAATATCCAAGGAGACAATTGTGAACTGTGATTTGATTCGGCTCAGTAGATGACAGTGATTGATTATTGGGAAATATTTGTTCGCACTGTTGAGACAGAAAAAACCCTCAGAGTTTGTACAAAAAAAGGGACAGAAAGAGACAAGCTGCTGTGATTGTTTTGCATCGACTCACCACACAACAAACAGAGAAAGCAGTAACTCGGAGGATGAGGAGGAGCGAATGGCATGGTTTTGCATCTGTAACACATTTTGTGTGATAGATGATGACACCATTATATCTGTAACTGTAGATAAACTGATGCCAACATAGCATTTTGCTGAAATTAGATACTCAAGTTCTAGTGTTGGCAAAATGAGGTTAGATGCACACATGACAATCTCCAGAGCTGAATAATGAAGCCAATGACCAAATCCTGTAGTTCCTAAAATGTCCACTTGAATCCGGCTCCACAAGTGAGTCAATCCCCATAGACCCCCATGTAAAACTTAAGAACAGAAATAAACATGTTTACAACCCTCTATAGTTAATATTCCCGTTCATAACAACTGCACAGGAATGAATTTATATATAACTCACCTGTTCAAATTATATAAATCAGTGTTTAATCAGTACAACTACATACAGGTAACTGTTTCACACATATCACTGCTGTGGCTACACAACGTGCATACACTGTAGACAGGTGACGAGAAATAGTTATTTGATCCTGATCACAAAATGGAGAAAGAGAAAGAAAATACCAAGGGGTGAAAAGAAGACACAGACCAGAGACAACAGCAGAAGTTGGTTCCGGTCCATAAAATGAACCTAATACAAGGTAACATTAACATTAGCATGTGTTTGTGCTCATACCAGCTTAATACGACATTTTACAGATAGTGTTGCATCATGAGTTGTTGTTAGCATTAGTGTTGTAGGCTAGTGGGTGTATTTAAATGATTGTATAGTGAATCTTTAGAGTCTCAGCACTAAAGCATTGAGTTAATCCACTTTACTGCAAAAATAAAGAGCCTAAAAGTGTTAGAGAGACAAAAAAATCCACAGTAACAGTGGAGTTCACTATAGTAACTCAGTGAATTACTGTTCACTCTGCAGAGATATGAAGAACATGCATACGTCTCTCTCTCTCTAACACACACACCCCTACCTTCCTTCTCAGTGAGGCATAAAACACAAAATATCACAAAATGTTTTGCGCCCGAGCAATACGTAGGTACATAAGTATGGGCGAAGGCCCTATTGTATCGGTAGGATTACATTAAATGTTTACGCTCAATTTCAAGTGTCTAAATATGTGCAAAAACAGTGGTGAAAAATGTTATAATTTATAGGGTTCATACATTAAACTGCAAAAATGGCTCTGTAGCACCCCCTACAGACCACTGCTCCCGGTCACTTTGCCCTAGACAAAACGAAATTCGGCACACATGTGTATCACACTGAAATCTACCAAAAAGGTTGTGGGGTCCAAAACGCCAGACCAACAGGAAGTCGGCCATTTTGAGATTTGAGATTTCACCTTGAATTTTAACGAACTCCTCCTAGTTTTTTGTTTTAGTTTTTATTCAATCGACTTCAGATTTGGTCAGTCCAGTCTGAACACGTGGGAGATTAAAGGTTATGGAAATGGTGAGGTAAGGAAAGCCATAACAAGTTGATGATACAACATTGTGCAGTTTGTGAGTTTTTGTGCCACTATACTTTCAAGGCGGGACGGCGAATTTTGATGTCTCGCCATGACACACAAAATGGTTATAACTCGGCTATACATCACCAAACTTCACATGTATGATGAGAGTCCCGTTCTGAATGGAATAGTACAACGACAACCATATTGCGTCAGAG
The DNA here is from genome assembly GCA_037367275.1 of Coranthus polyacanthus. NCBI lineage: Eukaryota > Metazoa > Chordata > Actinopteri > Kurtiformes > Apogonidae > Coranthus > Coranthus polyacanthus. Next base: position 11,079 of record JAPQRN010022067.1, on the reverse strand, counting down.
TCCTCGACGATGTTGGACCCAATGATGCCTACGTGCCCACAGTGGTAAAACACCTCGACCATGATGTGCCCCGACTTGCGTGGGGGTGTGGCGGTAAAGCCCCTCACTGCATTGTGGACTCAGTAAATTTGACATAAATGTCACTTCCAATGTCCTCGACGATGTTGGACCCGATGATGCCTACATGCCCACAGTGGTAAAACACCTCGACCGTGGCGTGCCCCAACTTGCATGAGGGTGTGTTGCAGTTATGCCCCTTGACCGTGGCCCATCCCGAGTTGCGTGGGGGGATGAGGGCCTGTCCCCAACTGCTTGCAGTTGCTATTTCATTTTGTCTTTTGTGTATGTATTGTTGCTCTTTAATTAGGCAAAAGTATTTCTTATTTGATTACCCGAATAATCAGTGAAATAACTGGTAGAATACTTGATCTTACTTCTTGAAGGGTGGCTGCTACAAGGCTTTACCACTGGGTCACATCATCAGTTGTGCACCTCAGTATCATAGGGTGTTTCGGCCATTTATCACAATACATGCTCTGCTGAGGTAGGCCCACCACAGGTTGATCAAGCCTGGGTGTGTGTCTCATGGTTAGCTGTTCGTCTTAGCAGCCCAAGTGGTGTCGCTCTTCTTCAGCCACAGCCAATGGCTCATCCTCTCAGCAGTTCTGGCCAGCTCTTTGATGGCTTGTCTGTGAGCCTGTCCCCTGACACCAACTTCGTTAAGGAGCTTTGCTGTTGAACTGGTTACAAAGCCCCTTCACCCCACCTCCACTGGGCGCACCTTGATCTTTCAGCCTCTGTCCTCTGCCTCAGCTGCTATATCACTCATACACTTCTTCAATGGTGTCCTCCCAGGGAACTGTCAGCTCAATGATGTAGACGAACTGGCAGGAATTAGACCAGAGGACGAGTTCTGGTCGCAGGGTGGCCATTCTGATCTCTGGGGGGAAGATGAGCTTCTGATCTAAGTTGACTCTTATCTGCCAGTCCCTGGCTGAATTCAGAGGGCCCAGATCAGGGATTGAGGTGCTAGTGCTAGAAGGCAGGACATCATATGTAGCTCGGATGATGAAACTCCCCTCCCACCTCAGTCAGCAGCCTTGTTTGGCTTGTGCTATGGTTTGGAATGTTTGGCTGCTTCCTCCTGTCGACGCACCTCCTCTACCACCATGGTTTGACATTCAGTAGCAGAAGCCTTCTCTGCCTTGTTGGACGTGGCTCACTACGTCACGATGGAGGAGAGCAGATTTGGCCTGTAGCACAGCTGTGGCTGGGGTCCACTTCTTACCTGTTGCTAGGGTAGGAGCGGCACCTCTCACCACAGGGTCCTGGGAGTCATTGATGTCCAGCCTCATCTTGGCACACTTGAACTCTTCCACCAGGCTAGAAATTGGCAGTGATAGGGCTCTGTTGCTGTAGAGTCCAATGCTGCTGAGGCATTTGGGAAGTCCGAGCCACTTCCTCATGTAGGAGTTCACCAGCCTTTCCAGTTGATTGGCATGGCTAAAATAATTGATAGCTGCAGCCCTACTCTGTACACTAAAAAAGTTGAATCATAAAACTCCAAGTCAACACAGACAGTTACAATAATCGCGAGTTGTGTGTCAGGGAAGTTGTCAGGTTGTAGTAGCAAAAGAGACCCTTGTTTCCTCATGTGTGACAGTCATGAGTCACAAGTTGCCACAGTGACTTAGGTCTCCATTTCTGATTCTTGGTTCCATTAAGGGAATTTCAAAGATGACTGCAACAGTGTTGCAGAATTTTTTACTGATGTAGAACCATTTTGCATGTTTCCGTAACTCGTTGCTATTCATGTGTTTGTGTTGACTGTTGAATTGTAGAGTGCAAAAAAAAAAAATGCTTTGCTTTAGGTCTAAACACAGGGTAAGAGCTGGCCTCTGAAGTTTGTGATATACTGTGGATTATCAGTTGTTTCAGACCTGTTTTTTTCTACAGAATCACATTGTGATGCAACTGATGACATGCGATGCCTCTACAGCAGTGAATGATTTTGTGTTAAAATACATGTACAGAGAGGCTCCTATTTTAACTATTTATTTTAACTCCTATTTTACTTTCTCAAATACAATTAAGAAAAAAAACTAAACATCACTTTTTTTTCTTTTTTTTTTACAAAATGCTGGTGTCTGTTGTTTAAACCACCTATCAGTCACATCTGTCTGTGGTCCACTTGTTTACATTTAAGTCAGTGTTTAGATATTTACTGCTGACATAGATTACATTGTTTTTGCACCTTATCTGTGTTGGACTCTGTAACTACCTTGTAATCCTCAATACCAATAACTGTTTGATAACCAATTGTTTATTCCTGCTTGGTGGGAAACCTATAAAAGAACACCACGTCTCCATCAATGCACCAACCATTACGAAGCTTCCCACCCTAATGCTTTAACTGACAAGACACGCTATCACAGACGTGCTGATGGTGACATTTTCACGAGATCACAGTCTAGTAAAGAGTATGTTATGTCCCCAGTCTAGGGGAAACCTGACATTACATTGTGTGGTGCTCTCCTCACTTCCCACTCCCAAGAAAATACAGTAAACTAGTTTCAAAGTAGCATTCTTTTTTATTTTTATTTTGCTTCAGAGGAGAGCCAAAATAACAAACATAAAGCCCTAAGGAACCCTGAGCATTACCTACAAAGAAGAATCAAACAAATGACAGTAACTATAACCTGAAGTCCTAATTTTAAAAACAGGAAAAAAAAAACATATGCCAAACAAAAAGGGCTTCTTCCTCCTACTTTTACAGTTATTATTTTCAAATGGTGTATACAGAATGCTGCTACACCGTGTATCGAGGCATACACGCTGGTCCAGACGGCTATTTCGAGTTGGGAGTGGCAGAGGTGAGAGAGCGAGATGATGATCATAGACTTGTAGACTCTGGTCCAATCAGGGCAGGAACCGCGTCTTACGAACAGACCAATCCTGAGACTCCACCTGCCATCACATCACCAATCCACACACATAGTACACACATAGCACACACACACACATACACTGAGGGGAGGAGACACAGCACAGTTTACACACCACCACAGAATAACATATATGACTCAAGGTCATAAGAAGTATTGTAAGTCACCTACCTGTTCCAAAGATAACATTATTGTCTCTTTCTATCTTTTCTCGTAATCTCTTAAAAGGGTATCTCGTAAATGTAGTGACTGTACACATTTGTACTTGTTACACCACATCAAACTATTAATTCTTTATCCTCTGAGTTCTTTTTCTGAGCTTTTTTTGACACCAGATAAATACATGCGTCAGGTTCATTAAGTCCCGCGTGACCTACTGTCAGTCAGACAATTCCCTTTCTCCACCAGGGTTAGTGTAGTTGCTGAGGAGGCACGATGCCATTGCCTCAACTGTCAGTCGATATCACATCAGGTTTCACCCTCACGGTGGAGCACAAACTGGACCATATGGAAGATGTAGAAGCCACCTACCTTTAATCCTCGGTGTTATGTAACCTTTATATGATGCAGTAGTAGGGCCACAATGAGGGGGTTAAAATGGGATTGGTCGAGAATACAGTCATAACTTTTAGAGAAGAAAGTCACATTATTGCCAAAAAAAAAGGTCTAATATTGTGATAATAAAGAAATAAATCATAATTTTATTCGAAAAATCATATTTGAGAATTAAAGTTCTAATTTTGAAAGAATAAAGACATAATATAACAAGAAACTAGGTGTGGTACACATGTGTACCGAATTTCGTTACGATCGGTGAACTTTTATGTTCGGAACATTTATGTTGGTTATTTTCTTATTTTGGAAGAAAATAACCAAAAATTAACAAAAGTGGACAAACTAATTAGCAAAATTAAAAAAAAAAACAAAACACAACAACAAAATAAGTAACAAATAGGTAGGTTCACTGTTTTCTTTTGTTTTGTTTTTTGACAATTTTTTTTAGCATTCTGTCCAAATTTGTGACACATTTGGATATAAACCTGCCTTTAATCTGCTTGAATTTATGTATTCCCTTTACAATTTAAATGTGGGACAAAGTGGGGACAAGGGATCAAAAAAATTATTGTCCCATTTGTAACAGAGGCATTCTGTTAGGGATATGATAGCTTACACCTCAAAGTGTGTTCCTTATCATTTGGCCTTTACTATTAAAGCCTTGCACATGAGTTGTGTGCGCATGTGTTTTCAAAGCACGTTCAGTCTCCACAGATGCACATATTCACCTATTAAAGTCTGTGTGTGTGAATAAATGTGTTGGGGAACTGTACAAAATCCTTCAGAAACAAAAAAAATCCATGAATTTTAATAAGCTCTTTTTTTCCATTCTGTTTGTTGTTACAGAGAACTGTGTGTGTGTATGTGTGTGTATTAAGAAGCAGTGGTAAACCCCCTGTGGATCAGCAGTATACACAAAAATTTGTGATGACTACATGTTTTTTTTTCTTTACATTTTAAATTGCCATTTAAAGTGTGAAAAGTTGCTGAAAGGTGCTAATGGTGTCAGAAGAGGACAGAGGAGACACCACCACACTGCTGAAAAATGACACTTTAGATGTGTTCATATGAATGTTTACAATACTGAACTTTTAAAAATGTATTGTATTTAGGTGCAAACATAGTGCAACCAGTGTGTGGTTAATGATGCTGTGACACAGCTTGTCTGTTGATAAGGAAAAGCATAAAAGGACCTTGGTGTTCCACAATATGCAGCTCCAGCACCTACGCAAATACATTAAGTACATACATAGGGTCAGAGTTAGCTTGATTAGCTTTAGTTAGGCTATTGACACCAGTCATCAAAGATCCTTCATATAAAGACAGTGCAGGTACACTTATGGTATGAATCAATACACTTCCTGTCTCTAAAGTGGACGTGGCCAGAGGGTTTTTTTCATTTCCCTCATTAATTATATAAACTGGGGCTCCAGACATGAATGTTTTCTCAAAAGCCTTAAAGCTTTTAGGTTTTTTTAAAATACTTTCACCCTTTTTGTAATTTCCTCTTAGTCTGACTCCTGACTGAACTAGCAGGCGGTGGCTACTAGTGGCTGCTAGCTGATATTAGCTGCTGTAAGCTCGGTAGCTAATGTGAGCTGATTTGAGTGAGATTTCATAAGAAATCAGCTACTAAAATCAAAGTTAACATTTTTCTTTTAATTGCAGAAACTGCCGTAAATTACTTGACAGGAAGCAGCATTTTCCCCCCATATCAGGTTATGACATCATGCAGCAGTATAAAGTAGCACAATGCTGATGCTAATAACTCAAAAGGTTAAAAGGCTTAGATTAAAAGGGTAAGATAGACGAAATGAGGAGGGGCTTTGAACCCAATTTTATAAACAAATACCAAAAGTAGAGGATAGTGGTCCTGACCTAGATGCAGAGCAAACAGGTCTTTGGTCCGACCAAAAGGGGTGGTCTCGGTCTGGATCAATCTGAACCATGGTTTGGTTCATGGACAGTGTGAAAACACATTTTGGATAGTTTGAACTTTCAGACCAATCACAGGCACAAGGCTATTACAAAAACAAAAGAAAAACAAATGGAAGATGGAAAGAGTTAAAAATGAGTCAGACAGCAGGGTGTATTACTCCAGGAATTGCAGTGTGAATGCAAAACTAACTGGACCAAATGTGTAAATTGTAACAAAAACATGAAAACTTGGATCAGACCTTGGTTAAAACCGTCAGGTGTGAAAGAGCCCGACGTGGAAAAAAAAACTCAATGATTCAGCGTTTGCTTTGAAGACCCTGGACTCCTCCATCAGGAATTTGGATCATCTCCAAACACAACCTTGGTTATTTCCTGTTCCACAGTAAAGTGTTACAGATCTCCATTGTGCTCAAAGATCTTTGGAGGAATGTAGACTGGCACAGACTTAAGTGAAAACATTAAAATTAGGTAGGCTATTCAGTTTGACTATATTAACTTTCCCCCATATGGTTAACAACAACACTGACCATGTCTCAGTATCTAATAATATTTTTTTTTTTAAAAGGGGGTCAAAATTCTTCTCAACTCTTTTATTCATTTCCTCTGGGAAGACAATGTCCTGGTATGACAGCCTTTTCTACTAGACACTGAAATGAGTCTGCCTGAAATATGTTTTTAGGAAAATATGCCAGCAGCCTTTCTGGCTTGAAGTTAGTTCACTCTGAGTTCATTTCTGAGCTGGCAAGTACCGTGTTGTAAAGCAATTTGTCACGTCCTGTCCACCTTTCATCCCACCTACATCCTTTCTATTGAGGAAAGGCAAAATCTTTGAATTAGAAATTAAGTTTCCTTGCAACAAAATCAAGGCAGTGATTACACTTAATGCAAAATGTAGATGTATTGCAATTAATGGAGTCAATTAAATGGTTGAATAAGTTAAACTCATACTATAATAACATAAGTGAGCCCTAGTCGAAGTCTAAAGGCAGATTTTTAATATTCCTATGTTTTTGAGTTCAGACCAAACACAAAGTTTGTTCATTTGAATTTTATGTCCAGTCGAGTGTGTATGGAGTGTAAAGTCATGAAGATTTAAAAAGGAGTTCTGATCGTCTCACTACAGTAACCCAGTGAGCTCCTGGTGGCTGCAGAGTTCCACCGTACAGTAAACCAGGTTTAAACAGATTCATTACTGAACCAATGGTGCAAAACACAACATTAGAGAGATCTTCAATGTGAGTAATTAATTTGTGAGTTTTGAAATTACAAGATTTAGCAAGGGTGCTAGTATTGTCCTACTTGAGATCAGTCTACAGACCACCTTCTCAGAATTCACCACATTTTTACTTGGTCTTAGACAAAGACAACTCTGGTTTTTAATCCAAGATCAAAACTGCAGAGGTATCTCTAAACTACCTGTCCACTGTCTGATTTATTTGTTAACATCTATTTATTTTTTAACAACTTGCGACCTCAAATGTATTAACACTCATTTCTAAATTGAAATCTTTGGCGAAGACGCTGTGGCTGTCTGGAGGAGATATCAGCCACATCTATGATAGGAATCCTATGAATCATATTCTTGTATAACTACTTGAAAATCTTGGCTGCAATAATGCTCTTGCTGTTTATCTGGTCTGGCCTTGGTCTTGTCTCCATCTTGATACACTCAGGTGTTGGTCATGACTTTGTCTTGGTTTAGGTGGTCTTGACACTGCTTCTGAATAAATTCTACACAGTGCTCTACGGTAGGTCATCTAGTGGTGAACAATATTTTAGAGAGAAATATATAAGAAATATATATAAGAAAGAATGTTTTTAATGTCCTGCCTGGTTAAATGAAGGTTGAAATAAAAATAAATATATTTTAGAATGTACCGCCTATTGAAGTGTTACAGCTGTTGTGTCAGCTATGCAATGGCATGACCAACTTATATCAGCACAATACAAGTTGAGAAGCTTGAAAACCTCTGTACACAGTGGTTATCTATAACATAATCTTGACAATAAAAGGTAAGCTCATGTATGGCATGCTGTATTGGTCCATAAGTGACAGATTGAGCTGTTTTTGGCCTTTAGTGTTAACACAGTGACCTTTATATGCTGTAGGATTGTAGCACACACTTAGTTGCATGCACACAACATATTTAAACACACACTTCTTTCTGTAAACAACATTAACACACACACACACACACACACTGTTTCAGTGCTCACTAACAATCACAGCCTCTGACCTTCTCATGCCTCTGACTCATTTCCCTCACAGCTCATTGTAAATTGTAATGACACACATCCACATTTGGTGTGTGTGTGGATTGTTTTAAATATAAGACTGTCCTTTTCTTCCTCATTGTAGTCAAAGTGACCTTTCCAAAGGACACCTTGTGCATGTTGAGTGTGAAGCAGAAGACTGTGAGCCGTGCCATGGGAGTGTTAGCTCTTAAACACACACACACTACAATATGTGTGTGCTATTTAGTGCCTGTTTTCATGTGTGCCTTTATAGCAGTGCAGGGCAGAGGGAATTACAGCCTCTTCCTGGTACAGTTACAGCTCCATTCCGTCTGCTGACCAGCACTGTGTACAGTTGTACAAATATTCAGCTTCATTTATTCATATGGACTTTTCTATATATGTTCTCAAGTCTAAGCCTGATTGTTGTTTATCAGTTGTGTTTGTTCACGATTAATTGCACAAGCTGTGATCCACTAAAAATCCTGCACATTCTCATCCCAAATCATCACATATTGACACTTGGCCAGAGCAACAGATTTTGACACATAAGGTACCCCCATAACGATTCGATGTGTGGGCTAGTCCGAAAGACTTCTAAACTATGTCATGGTTACATAAAAATGACAAAGAAAAAAATGCAAAAAAAAAAAAACACAGAATGAATTGGGACACAAACCCTGGTCTCCTGTGTGTGTAAGTCGACAAACTTTGGTGTTCCAACATAACCACCACATTCACTTCCTACTAAGGATTTTGTTACTTAATGACATCACCTGGTCCAGTTTGTCAATTTCCATTGTCCAAGGACTGACACTGACTTTTGTTGGGTTCCCTGCACCTCCAAAATTGATGCCACCTCAGGTGTTGACAATAAACACCAAGGGCTCATGACCAAGCATGATGCAGCCAGAGCACTCAGTTAGTCCAGATAGGTCTAGATGTACAAGACTATGGTGGGTGAAAATAAGAGCCATTTAAGAAATGCATACATGATTAGCAGCCATCTGAACCATACAGTATGCTTGTAGAAAAATCGTGCATTCATCGTGGGGCATGCATATAGCACACTCCTACTGCTGGCCAGTATTAAGGACAGAGCTCCTCTGAGGAAAGCTCCACATACAGCTCATCTGTAACTTTAACATGACCACAGAGGAACACTAATCACACTTGTTACAAGCTGCCTGGCTGAGGGAGCCCATGGCACTAATAACCCACCGATAAACCGGGATGAGGAGCCACTCTCATGGCACTGTGCTGCTACAGTCCCTGCTCTCGTTCCACAACTGACTTTTATGCTCAACCTACAAAAGGTTTGAGACTTTAATAGCAGCACTCTGAATGTGTATGGGCTGGCGTTTGAATGTGTGCACATGCTTGAGCAAGTATTGACAGAATGTACACATGTAGGAGTAACTCTGTCAGAGAAACACTGGGATGACATATGCACAAAGACTTTCATATCCATGTTCTCATGCAAATGTTGAGTCCCAGCATGCATATTCAGTACAGGATTACGTTGAGAACTATGAGCACACGGACACAGATCAAATACACACACGTCTTCCTCCCTTCATCCCCTGAGGGCTGAGAGCAAACCATGTTTAGATATCAGCTGTGGAGAATGAATCATCATCGTGTGTTCAGAGGAGTTTGGTTCCACTGCTTTGGACAAATCAAAGCCATATTCATGTTAATCAACATGCCTACACAAGGGGGCAATGGAATACACATGCATTGTGACTTTCACTCACACACACACACACACACACACACCCCTTAAGACATTTTTACATGTCTCTAGAGGACATTGCATTGACTTGCATTC